>JARYHS010003503.1:0-75047 GCA_031002005.1 Vandiemenella viatica
CTTAAAGAGTATCAGCGCTGCCAACAGAGAAAAGGGTATCTCTGTTTCGGAAGTGACGGGCGATGTCAGACTTCAAATGATGACCACTAAATCAGAATATTATCTTACCCGCGCTTAGGAACTATGCGCAGCATTCGTTGCGATTACGAGTCGTATGTCTGTCTGAGGAGAAATGACACGGTAAAATATGGCGCGCGTAATATATACCCCACGAGTATAAATGTTCCAGATATATTACCGGGTGCTTAAACAAGAACACTGGCATACGACTTAAATCATGGAGAAATAAAGAACGGCGCGTTACAAGAAAAACAACTATAATCCAAAGTTTACGAGACGTGATAGAAGTCGCGATATATCTCGACCATTCTCTACCAAAGTAATCGGATGGAACTGCGCCTACATCTGCCACATAAATATCGCGTCCGCAAGTTGTCCAGTGTGCTGCTTGGGAGAATCAATCTGAATTCTCAATGACCTTCAACCAGGACTGGACGATACGAATTACTCATAAAACGTTATATGTGCTTTTTACGGGTCCCCAAGCATATTTTCTGACGGTGAAAAGTTCTTGATAACCGTCATGACCGTCAAAAAGTTCTAACAGGAAGTTAAGACTCAGATGTACTGGGGGGGGGGGGGGATCATTTTGCGTGGCTTAAGAAGCCACGAAGAAGCTTTCACTTTGCCGACCTCGGTAGCGTAGGGGCTAGAGTACCTAGTCTACTGGCCCCGCGTGCCGAAGGTCGCCGGTTCTAGTCCGGCCGAGGGCATGGGTGTTTAAGTGTTTTGTGCCTGTGTGAATGTGCTGTCCGTCCTGTGGTGTCCATACTTAGAAGCTGCAATCTATATACTGGATGACTCATTCACTGGAAGTTACGATAATCACACTGAGCTGGCTGTATGGCCTCTGTTGGCGAATTCCATATATAAAAAAAAGAGCTTTCACTTTGATTAGCGACTAGAGTTTACTACATTTTACTAAGCATGCTGATGGCCGGTTCGACCTTCACAGTAGGGTACTAGTGCATTTGTCTTGTTTGAAAGTGATAAATGTGAACTGAAATCGCAAGGAAATGGTTTAGTGCAAAGGAAACCTTAAAAAGAATAAGGGGACAGAGAGATTAAAGTAACAAGAATGTACATAAGAGATCGATAAGATCAGCCTAAAATCATTTTTATTGAGGAGCGAGTGTTGGCACATGCAAAACTCAACGTCAAGTTATAAGCAAAAGAATTTCATGGCAGCAAAATAAATGCAGCAGTAGGTTTATTGAGATTCTGTACTATCCTTGACAGTAATGTTGCACTTTTTGCACCTTTAGAGCGCCCTCATTTCATTTCCAATAAAAGAGTTTTCAGCTGCATTCAGCCCTGCATAAAAAGAGCTAATCCTAAAGAAATTAATGAAAAGTATCTCAACTTTCACTTCGCTTGTGCCTGTCGTCAAGCTGAGTAAATATCTGAAGACTCCTCACGAAATATCTTTATAACAATATCGACCGTTAATTTGTCTAAACTTTAACTGGCTCACTGAAGCAAAAAAAAAAGCACGAAGTATGCAGCAATAAGCGCGCGTTCGTCAGAGTTGATTTTCCCTTACTGATAGCATCATCGCTTTGAGAAACACGCGCTGCAGAAGCCTGTCTGTCTGCTACAGGGGCTGTGTAATATTCCTCTTGTGTTTATTTAAAGAGGTTGTAGAGGGAACAAGTTGTGCTCAGTTAACAGTGTTTATGCGTCAGGCGTAGATGGCAGTGGTACATTTGGAGCGAGCGAGTGTGTGTTGCATCTTATTACGGACTGTGCTAGTAAATCATCAACTCCCATTCAAAGTTTAATCTCCAGATCAATATAATATCCAGAGTTTAGATTATATACGGGCCATTTCCCTGCACGAGGGAGACAGAGAGACTGGAAAAATACGGGAATACGGAGAAGAGAGAGAGAGCGGTGGAGAGGGGCGGAGCAGGAGGGGAACAGAGCGGGGGAAGGGAGAATGGGTAGAGAGAAATGTCAGCAGTACAAGCGGTGCCGCAAGTTGGCCCGCGGTATGCTCCATGCGCGGCGCTAGTACCACTATAGCACCCAAAAGTCTTCTGTAATAGACATATGGTTACGAATATTCTACACCAGCTTTCTCAACTTTTTTCAACACGAGGACCAGTAAATTGTCACAAATAATGCTGTGGACTACTAACTTATTTTATTTTTTTTACCTATATGTACATTATTAACATCTTTGACATATTATACCATTATGACATAACAAATATAAAAGCGTGTTTTGGATTCCTACGGAAACAGTTATGAATCTGGAAGTGAACTGTTACGTATTGAAAAGACTCTTTTAATATTTAGTAACCAAACGAATAATAATGTTACTATTCGTTGGTTACTATACTACACCACCTACCTACTTCACAAAATAAAATGCATTACACCTTACACATTTCATTTTTGTTTATTTCACCACTCCTATGTTACCAACCATACCACGTTCCGCGGTTCCTCACACATAATACACTACTCTCAGAAACAGGCCATTTACTTAATCCTTAAACGAAGGGCGCTCTTTTTGATGCCAACTGGAAATGAATAGACTATTGTAGGAACAATGCCGTCCTATCCTCATCCTGGAAAAATCAGATTTTTGCCTGGTCATTGAAATATTCGTGGCTTTTAAAAAGTTGGGTTGGTAATTTAAACTCGCTTATAGCCTTGTAAAGTACGAATACAGTATCTAAATTATAATATTCTGCCTGCGGATCACCGGAACCATCTTCGCACACCACTAGCTGTCCGCGAAGCACAGGTTGAGAAACACTGTTCTAGACGAACCACAACCAATTACAACTAGACATAAAACATGAATAAAATATTACACCTCCACAACATCTACATGGAATGATATCACATACGCTTGGATATTCTTAAAACAATGTATGGCAGCTTCCGATTGAGAGTAGACGAGTTACTGGCTTTATTAACGGTTTCCTCGAAAGATTTATTAGTGAGAGTGGGCTCCGGAAAGTTCTAGAGAGAAAGAAATGACAAAGTACTGAAGAGACAAGACGACATGTGAAAGAAAACCTACTGGAATATTTTTTCTTCTTTTGAATACGAAATTGTACTCCCTTGGCGAATATCAGATCAACCATTCACATTACAGTAGATAAAATATGCGACATACTTATACGACGCATATAACGAAAAGATTACATTCACGCGTATGGCGCAATACATCCGCTTGATGCCATTACAACTCAACGTTATGATCTCATAGTTTTCCCTAGGAACTATAAATCACCAAATTTTCCTGTGATTAGTCTCACGAACCTCCTTTCAAACAAGCTACCAGATAGCAAACAAACTACACAAATGAAATTAGTGAATTTACAATGGTTTCAATACTATTCAAAATGCTTTTAAGGAAGAGAGTTTGGATCTTATGTGAAAACTTTGTCGGATTGTGTCAGTTCCAATTCCAGCTCTTCAGATCAGTTACTACAAACCGTCTTAAAACTTACATGAAGTTCATATAACTGTGTAGTAAACACGAGACGGCTGATATTAGTTAGCATGCCCCCTTCCACCATGCTAAGGATTTTAAAAATCGGCAGATATTACACCTCGCTTAGACACAAAGCTATTATTGGAAAAAAAATATACAAGAAATATATAAACCAATTTTTACTAGTATTATCTTGGGAAGCCATCAAATTATCTGATTTTTACTTTATGCCGATAGTCATTTTGGAAAGTCATGTTCTGTTTATCTGGAGTAATGGTAAAAAGCAATTCGTAACCGCCAGCTTTATCATCGAAGACAAAAAAACCATCTTTATGCTTTCAAAACATTGAATCAATCACAAACACTGAAATTCATCGATCGACCTATGTCAGTTACGCAGAAAGATGCCAAAATCTCCAAAAATCTGTGAAATCGGCTTTTCTGAAGAATTTCCCTAATAGAACATTAATGACTGTACAGGTGGAAAATATGGACGTCATCAATACCCAACTACAACTACTGACTTCATATAGGAACTTTCCGGTCGCCTGAATAATTACGTTCTGCGTTAATAATACACTAAAAATTCAGTGGTCAATGCTCAGTCTTTTTCTGCTATCGCAGAATTATCGGCACCCTTAAAAAAATGCGGGGTACCGGGCGGAAACAAATTTTGTTGGTGCCTTCAGACTGGCGAGCTGTTGGTAAACGTGACCTCACGAGCGGGGGGCGATGTCGGTACTGACTAGTCACCGTGTACATTCCTCTCCTGTATATTACACTCGTTAAGTCATTGAAGCTCTCTCCCTACAGACTAAACAAAACTTAGTAATTACGCCATAATCGCCAGCAAGATGAAAATAATGCTGTTTGAACCCAAATTACTCTCCTAACATCCTGGCATTAATCAAAGGAGATAAGCTCGTCTCAGCCACGGCAAGAAATAGCTGGTGGTGAACACAAAGAAATTGATTAGGAGTGTCGGTCCGTGTTCCCAGCCATGCCGCAGATCAGTCTAGTTCTAGAAAACTCTATTGCTCTCCCCAACTGTCAATCGCCCTATGCTGATCCGAACAAAATTTCCAAGAACGTATTACTTAACGTATAAGTAACAAAGGATAGGGAAAATGACCCATCACTTACCAAAGTTGGAGGCTGCGACGAGCGAATAACATATAAGACGGGCACAAAAATATAATATTTCGGTATAAAACCTTATTCATGCCGTAGAGACTGAGCCCATTTGATTCCGAAGGTGTGCACACACCGAAGGTTACCCCATAACTGACTAGGCAGCGGAAAGAAACAAATGTAGTAATTAATATGTTGATTTAAACGAAAAACCCACTTTTGTTTCAGTGTGCTGGCAATCATTTCTTCGCAACTACTTAACTAAATAAACTCTTTATTAAGTAACGCGCATAACCTCGATTTAGTAATATCATCTCTGGCCGTTGTTAGTTTTGCAACGAAGGTTGGGAGCCTGACGCCACAGCGTTACATACACAATAACCAAGCTTAGCCTTTTATTAATATTGATATACAATGTTACTGACTGATGTGTATATATATTTAAAATCCATCCAGCGGGAGTTCTCTCGGGAACCTAGGATTACGTACACAGATCATGTTTTAAATTGTAATAGCTACAAAATATTTTGTAATTTTTTAAAAATCAAGAACTGATTTTTACACAGAGCCCATTATTAGTTTTGCGAAATTGTCATTCAAATGTTATATATAAATTAACATTAAAATAAATGCATTGAAAACATTATAATGAATTGAATAAGAACGACAACTACATAGTTTCACGTTTTGCTAATTCTACATTAATTCATTTATTATTTTACATCATAAAATCCTGAAATTATGGTTTTCAGTGGTCTATGTAAATCTAACTTCTCTTGCTGTACTGGTAGAGGTTCGCCTGCTATTATATTTTTCTAGTTACGCGTATAATCTGGTACTTTTGGTGTAAATAGTGGGCGTGAAATATGTCATCTGAAACGTTGAGAATCTGAGTCTAACCTTGTGGTTTGATATTACTAAATACGGTTATAAAATGTTGTCTGATCCGTTAAGAAGACTTACTTATTTTAAATATTAGAAATTACTCAAAGATTAGCTTTTAAATATTTTTAGAGCTTTAAAGAATTTTTCAGACACACACAATGTCAAGAAATAAGAGCTGTTATTCTTGCAATAAGTTACCGAACATAAAAGGTAATACAAACAATTGGACTCACGAAGTCCTCACGAGGTAAGAAATAACACCAGATGCTATGTTAATGCGTCATTGTCGTTCATATAAATCAGACAACTGCAGCAGTTCCTGGACACCCAACTTTGCAAACATTTATGATTGAAATGTGACTTGAGAACAGGCACTATAAAAACATTATATGATTTCTTACGACTTTTGTGTATCAAATCTGTCAAATGTACAGTCCAGCGACATCAGCCGTGTATAATGGCTCCTTTAAAGTTTCACACTAGCTGCAAATGGATCTGTAAGTGTCTTTTAGTTGAGAAGATATTTGTGTAGGATGTTTCTTACGATTAATGTTAGTACGACGAATTTTAGCGTGGTACTGAAAGAGTATATACCATCGAGATAAACTTCTTCAAATGTTGGAAACATGCCTATAGTTTGGTGCAGAGCTATTATAAACCAAAAGCTTTCTTGAAACAGTGCAAGTTACTGTTTATAATACGAATAGTTACCAAATTTGTGAGAATGAAAGCTCGATTATTGGTATCAAAAATCCATTAAGATAAACCTCTACGAAAACGCATTTTGAAAAATACATGGCACGAATGTAGACGAGAACTTTGTTCGTTACGTATTGCGTATTTGCTCGTATTAAGTGATAGAGTCGATGAAACCCCACAAAACCCAGCTAAAACGATTGAGCTTCCATTCATTACAAGCGTACGCATTAGATAGAAAGAATTCCGTAAAAATTCAGGTACAGATTTAAACGTTCAAAAATTCGTGAAGTTAACGGACTATTGTTTACTGATAAAAATCCGAAATTTAATCTTTCAGTGTAAAATTATACTAAACGTAAGAATATTTTTTCCAGAGGCATGGCTGTAGCGGTTCATGATGTTTGCAGATGAAAGGCAAAGGGAAATCAGTAAGCGGAAAAAATCGTGTAAAAGCATGTTTGAAGCAGTGGTTGTGCAGTGACCTGTCTCTTTAGAAGCCACTACCGTGACCCGTAAGCATTCTCAAGTGGAAAGTCGAGAGGTTTTGAGAAACGTTAATGTAGGCGCAATTCATTAAATTCGTTATTTGGAAGTACTTGAGATTTTTGATGATATTAATGATTTCCAAAAGTACATTAGATCAAATTTTCATAGAACGTGAACTGATAAAATTGATTTTAAAACCGAAAAAAGAACTAAGTATACGAGTTATTGGAGAACACAGAACACGCCACTTCCTAATCTGTTGAACTGTATTCGCCCTGATAAATATATAGTAAATTATTTCCAAAATCCGTTTTTAATCCCCTGCATGACGAGTAATTTAACATAAGTTTATTAAAACAAAAGTGTCGGCTCACACAAAATTTTATGCTAAGTTTGCTGCTGTCAAACTGCTAAGTTGGATTATTCAGCAGTGAACTGTACAGCACTGGGAAAGAGATGCCATAAAACTATGAGGTCCACTGCAATTCGAAATTCACATCCTCACTGTTCATCCAGACGATGAACAGGACTTGCATAGATTATAACGGAAGAACGTGGTTCAAAAAGATTATAAACTGGGATTTGGAAGAAGGTGGAAGGGTGAATGTTGCCAGCCAAGAAGAGACATAAAAACTGATATCAATAAAGTTTGTATTAAAATCTAATCTATTGGCTAAACAAAAAAGTGTTAAAAACTGCACAATTTAAAATTCTCTGAAAATGAGATTATTACGTCAATTATTGTAATGAAAAAAGCTACCATTAATCAATTATAGTAAATTAATACAGTCACAATTTCTATCGCACATTAACTCTTAAACATCAATTTCCATAAAATATTGGACTTTTTCATGAAAAACATTATTATGATCATTAAGGCTCTGACAAACTTCCTTGATGACGCCAAGACAACTTTTATATTATGTAGTACGAATGTATTTCAAAGGCTTTGTAAGGGTATTACAAGCGGCCAGTGTCTCTCGGATGTATTTTACACAAATAAGTAACAGACCATCTGAAAATTACCATACTGAATGATGAAACTAGTCAAGTCCAACTAGATGAAACAAAATAAAAGTTATGCACTTTCACATTTTATCTACTATATTATACGTGGACGAACATGATGGAATATTTTTTAAAGTAGCTTTTTAGATATTACTAATTTTTCTTAAAGATTCCATAGTTTAATGTCCCATTTGGCCAGGGTAATCAGTTTCGAAATAATATAGATACGATGAGGCTACAGAAGCTCCCTGTAAAAGTATCCGGCTAAACCCAAAGAGCCATCAAGACAGAGACGACATTTCTCTCAGAGTTCCAACTCGGATAACAATCATAAGATTTTACGATCTACCCTGCGAGAAACCATTCGTAATATTGCCGAGATGTGGAACCGAGGTCTCAGTTCCTTCGCAGGGCTTCCCTATTAATATTCAAGTTTTCCAGTCAGATTTTAAAAAAAAAAAATAGTTTTTCAATAGCACTTGGTGTGTTAGAAGTTATGCCGCGTATGCAGTTTTATAAATACATCAGTGTGCCATGACTCGTTCTCCATGCCAAAAACTTTTCAACTCTTGTACGTAAATAACGAGAAAACAAGGCTAAGATAATATTTCTATCACGTTTAGTCAAACGTGCCACAGCCAGCTTTCTCTATCACCAAAAAAGGAGTTTTGAATTAAAATTAATATTCCGGTTGACATGTAGCTAAGAACTGATTATCGTTAGCATATACAGCATGTTTTACTGAAGAAACAAGAATACCTAACTATACATCTGTCTCACCGGAAATGAACCTCCATTTCAAAGACTACGCCAAAATATTTAATGTACATCAGTTCGTGCTTTGTAACGATTACTGATCTTTTTAATTCTTTGAATTTGCGATAACACGCAGCTAATAGGTAAACCGTATTTTAGTTTAAGAATGTTTAAAAACAGAGATAGGAAGTTTCCTTACATGGGGTATACTGCCTGAAAATATATGCATTTGTTTTCTATGCATACCCCAAACGAAAAATAACGTGGTGCCAAGTCATTAATTCTCTTTATTTATTTATTTTTTAGAAATGGAGAAAAAAAACTTAATTAGAAAACAAGACTTTTCCAAGTTACAATTATTTTTTGTTCCTAAAACCTTTTCATCTTAGCAACATACCAATTGAATCTACATGTAATGAATGGAAAAGTAATAAAAGTCCTCCATAGTGTTACAGCCTTGGTCTTTATTTATAGCGTGTACGCCATTAACACCGTCAAGTAGTTTCAACCAAACAGGTTTCAGGTAATGTATCCTGTACACGAAGGAAAGATAACATCTTACTGTATTTGCTTATTCTTGAACAGCCACGTAACATAAATCAAGAAAATATTTACACCTATTTCTGCTTGCATCTGAAATTGTAAGCAGGCAATTTAGGTAACTACTCTCAGCGAATATAGCGTCTCTTTAAATATACATTCTCTGACAAGAAGTTTTATTAAAAAATAAAAAAAAAGCGACAAGCACGAAAAATGTTGCTTTAATTTTTACTAGCATAAAATCAGCGTCTAGCATTATCATACAGCCATATTTTTTTGTATGTCATTATTGCAAAAATGATTAGATTTTATGTCTTCCCTCTGCATTCTACGTGTATTATAGCTCCAAATTAAAATCCGCAATTCGTGGTCTTTGTGAATCATTGTACACATACAAGTAAATACGACACTGGTTTCAAATTCACTCGTCTTTTAAACACACAACAATGACGACAATTAACTATACTAATGGCTTAAATGTACACTACGTCGAGAAGTTTTTTTGTTTGTTTTGTTTTTAAAGTCAGGCGCTTCATCAGTAAGTTGAGATGAGGCAGTTTGTCGACCGCCGACTAAACCCGCATCCAGACAACCTCGAGACAATGCGGAAATTACCGATTTAAACCTTCATCTACATGCTAATTAATTGCTGTTACAGAGTAATTAATTTTTGTCTCTAATTAAAAATACTACTTGAATGAATTTTAATGCGGTGGAGCGTGTGCGTTAAGGAACAAGAGCAGTCAATAACCGAGTCAGTTTTATGGTTTTACTCGCTAGTAAAATTCTTCAAGAGTTCAGGTTCTAAAGTTTTACAATCGGCGTTATTCAGAATACTATATTAGTTAATTACAGCTAACAGGTTATCAGAGAAAATTATAGAATTTTTAAAGTGTTCGTGCAAAAAAACAGATAGCAAATGTATAATTTTAAAATCTTTTCACTCTACAGTACACTTCTATTAGAAAAATGTTAAAATGCCATTTTTTTTTTTGTCGCTGTTGAGATTCTCTGCTGGGAACTGCAAATACCCATCAGTAACTCTCGAGTCGATGAAAAGCACTTGCCAGCATGGAGGAGTCAGGTATAAGAGACAGATAAAATCAGGATCATAAACGCTATTATAATCAGGTTCACAGCTCTGATTCTGGTATTTTTCTTCTGGAGCTTTCTTTAGGACTTTTTTTATCCAGTTGATTTAAAAGCCTGGAAGAGGATTATACTGTAATTTTTACTCTTTTTGTATTATAGGGAAGTAAGGAATTTGGCCGATTGCTTAGAAATTCAGCGTGATCTGGATATTATTTTGGCATGGTGCGCTGAGTGGCAACTTACACTAAATTGTAAAAAGTGCAAGACAATGAGCATAACTAACAAAAAGAATCCAATTGTTCAGAAATACGAGTTAAATAATTCAGTTATTGATATGGTCTATTCTATGAAATATTTGGGAGTAACAGTACAAAGGAACATGAAATGGGACATACACATTAATTCGTTGGTAGGTAGAGCTAATTCTAGGCTGCGATTCATAGGTCGAATATTGAAAAATTGTAATGAACAAACAAAGGAGATAGCATACAAATCTCTTGTGCGTCCACATTTGGACTATTGTTGTGCCATTTGGGATCCGTTTCGTAAGGGGTTGATCGAAAGTATAGAGAAAGTACAGAGAAGAGCCGCTCGATTCGTGACCGCTTGCTACAGTCCTTATGAAAGCGTCACAGAACTAATTAGTAGACTAGGCTGGGAGTCTCTGGTAGATAGACGACGCACGTTTCGTTTAAACTTATTGGTAAACATGCGTACTCCCACTTTCACTCACGAGTGTAGTGAAATACTTCGTCCACCAACCTATTTGAGCCGGAATGACAGGCTAGATAAGATTAGAGAAATAAGGTGCCGCAATGATTCTTATATGAATTCTTTTTTCCCTCGTACCATTAGGGATTGGAATGCACAACAAAGAGATTAGCTTTGGTGCTGAGCACCCTCTGCCACCCACAATTTTGTGAATTGCAGAGTATATATGTAGATGTAGATGTAGAAAATACCTTTAGCATCTGAACAGACAGATTGTGCAACCTCTCCTGCTGACGGAACATACTTTTTATGTCACAGTGCAAATTTTATAGTTATTAGTTTTGTCATTTTTTTAAAAAAAATCTCCAAACATTGTTCGGAGATTTTTCTCCACGTGAAATCCTTATTCAGTACTCGGCGATTTAATTATTCCAAATGAACGAGAAGAGTCACTTTAACGAACTTCAAATGACTTTCGTCTGTCGAACTGTATACAAGAGTTTCGTCACCTCACTATATTCAGTTTTATCCATTTTAACAGATACATAAAAATAATTTCTTGAGGCGGTTTTATTAAAGGAAGCAATCGATGTTGAGTCTGCATATTTGCGTAGAATTGACAATGCTACTACTGTAGGGGGGAGGAGGTACGTTGCACCGAAGATGAATTTTCCACCATTTTTTTCCACCATTTTCGCTCAGAAATTGTAAGAAACAGAAATAATTTAACTTTCGTAGTATGGTCTGTGGTCGTATATCAGTACACGTGGAAGGTTCTCTGTCATCCCCTGGTAGACAAGTAATACTAAGATGTCCAACTCGTGATACTTTCATACAAGTAATTGCAGCCACTCATCAAACGAGCAGGCCCTCTATTCTCCCCATAATAAATTTCTGATACGGAACCCTCATGGTGTTAAGTGCTGATAAGTGCCTTACACGCTACTTCCTTCGTACATTCATTACGATCTTTATAAATTCGTTCTACGGCTCGCAAGCAAATGTTTACTTTGCCACTAAGTAGTTATTTTGTGTTATCAGAGATCAATGTGTGAACTAATAAACCTCGGCTATCCTACTAAACCGTTTTTCGCTTATTGTTGACATGCATTACCGCGAACTTTTCGCAGTTATTTTTTTCGAACCACTCTGAGATAGCCTCAAGGTCTCGTCGAACGCGTTTAAAATCGCCTGTAAATCTGATATTCGCACCTATAACCGAAACATCAGAAAACACTCCCTCGTAGCTGCTGCAATGGTTAGCATAAAAGTTGCTGCACTTCTTAGCTCTGCAGCTACACATGTAATATTTACTTTACGGAAGGCTTTTTATGCATCGTGATATACCTTTCCAGAGTTAAATCGAATATTTATTACTGAAAAAAATACACTATTTTCGTAAATCCCGTTCAGTGAACGATTTTGATAGTACTTAGGGATATGTTTCATTCTGAGAGTATTTAATGCTGTTTTTGGAGCGGAAACTTGCGACGAAACAATATTACGACAGGAATTATTGGATAAAACCATATTTACTGTAGCAAGGTTGGTTTCTGCATTAGTGACAGAACTCGTTTACAGGAAAACATGAGAGCTTCTTAATGCTAGTATTAACATTATCTTTGAAAGTTATGAGCTGTTGATGCTATCACATTGGTGCGTTCCCACAAGCTGAATAATGTTTAAGGTGATAGCCAAACTAAAGATCACGCTGATATACAGATTTTTGAACAATGTTTCGTATCCCCCAAACTGTACGAGAGATTGAAAGTTCCTATTGAAATCTATGTGTATATATATATATATAAAAAAACCGAATACATATATCTTTCTTATTTTTTTTTAGAGATGATGACTGTGTGTGTAATGCAGTCACAGCAATATGGAACAGCAGTTCTAATAAGAACTCTTTCAGATCACACACCTTCTACCAAACAGATGTCCTTTCATAAGTGTTCGGAGTCATCATTCTTCATTTTCTTACTGTGTAAGGCGCCACAGATTCTAAATTGCTCTACTTTATTAAATACTACATTTTAATATACTGAACCATCAATTATGGACTAAAATTATTTCTTACACATGGAGTCATTAGATATGAGCCTCAAGGCGATTCTTAAAGAATTAAGAAACATAACACTATGCAAATGAGGAAATCATATAAAGCAAATACATTGTTTACACTGTATCGAATCACAGTCTGGTAAAAAACTGAAAAATAAGCGAGGACGGATTGAAGAGTAGCCTGGAATTTTACCTTACGCTCGAAGGTGCAGTGGCAGTCTTCGGCAGACCTAAGCTCCCAACTGGCCAAAACCAAAGGACACAGCTATTTTTTAGCTGGTTACGGCACAGTGCAATACGAAATTTGAGCGCGGAAAAGGGCCTTTCGGTTTTTATCCGCTTAGCTTTGATCTTCCGCACCAGAGAACTGCGCAAAGAATGCAAACGTCTGCCAAGTGAAGTGTTGATGGAGGCGGGACATTTTACACAAAACAAAAAAGGCAAACGGGCGGGCGGGCGGATGAACACACATCACAGCACAGCCCAGTGGACCCGGGTTCGTCTCCGGCCGCCTCCCCGCCCGGCACACGAGCTTTGACAGGGCACATTCCTCTCGCACTACCGCCCACAAAGCAGTTCAAAGTGCGGATGCCAAGCAAACTCGCCAGGATTAAAATCTCACCAACAGCATCAATCTGTCGTTATTTTTCATTATCATTAACGTGTGTTATCTGATTTGTATGTTAGATAAGTGAAACCGTAAAACACGTATCATTTCTTCTTTTGATATGGTTTTATGGCGGTTTTGTTCTCATGCGATCTCTGTAAACATTCCTATCCTACTGCTACCTGGAAATCTTTTTCTTGTCTATTTCTGAAACACATTTTTCAAGCGAAAGCAAGAGGCAGTCACTAATTTCTACCTGTGTTTAACGAAAATCGTCATCAGGACTCCTGTGCTCAACCAACAGATCAGTGCCGAACGCTCCACACAATTGTAGTGATAGCAGGTTGATACAGTATGGGGATCTTCAGCATACAGATTACCGAATCGTTCGTGAAGAAACAGCATCATTGTGTTTCAAGAAGTTTGTTGAATTATGAATTGTTAATAAGCGGGTAAAATTTAAGCCGATATGACAGATTGTTGCATCACTGGCGCTGTAGCAACGAATATATAGGCAAAGAGATAGAAGAACGTTGCGGAACAGGAGTGGACCACAATGTACATAAATATAGCGCATGCCTAGAATACCACAGCAAGCCATTACTCACCTGGTCGCCCATGTAGCCGTTGTGATGAAAACCGTGAGGTACGGAAAGCGAAAGGTCCAAGTTGTCGTTTCTCTGAAACAATAAAGAAAGCGATATGTTATTTAAACTCTGGCTCATACCAAATTAATGAATGATTCAATAAAGTGCGCCAAACTAAGTGTTACAGTTCCCCGTCACCATTCTTCTCTTCTAACTAACTACTGCACGTCGTCCTAGCAAAATAATTCGTACCTGCTACGAGAGAATGAGACATCCACGAAAAAATCGACATTTTGCCTTGCAAAGTCCATGGATTTAACGCTACAGCCAGAACTGCAGTAGTAATACGAAAACAAACGTTACGGAATATTGTGCAGGATTGCATATATCTTGGCCTGAACACCACCATCACTTTCTGACTCTCAGACAACTATAGTTAAATCTTTCTAAAAACACAATCTGTACAACTTGGTTCATTTTTTACCCAGAACTTAGGTCAAGCAACTGAAAATATTAGTCGCTTACAATCTAAAAGAATGGTTCGCGGTGACAAGGTTGCAGTACAAGATTGAATGAATTCAAACATTTTGGATAATAAGTTTTCATATTTAGACAGTCAGCTTTTTAACAATTTTTAAAATTGAAAAGACATAAGCAAACTAATGTAATTCTCTAGATTTCAAACACGTACATTAATAAATATCACTCAACCCCAGCCACGAGCTAATCTAGGACTCTACAAAAATAGATGAATACAGAATTACAGTTACTGAGTTTAAATCTTATAAGCGTAACAGGGAGCTATACGATGTAGGACTATAAAGACATGTTGGAGGAACTTAATATCGACCTATATTGTAGATACTATTAGCGGCACATCGAGCGAATATCCACTGGAAGAATTAATAAGGTTACAAAAAAGTAAAGACAACATGCACAAGAACTCAAAGCTGCTTCAAAAAGATAAAGGGTTAGTTTTTGAAGATTGAAATAATGCTAAGGACAATATGGCTAGAGGATGAAGATGATGTTAAAATGCGTTTCTTCACATCATTTTTATGCCTCGTTGATGTCGAAGTCATTAGAAGGGAAAAAGGAATGGGGACAAGGAACTGGAAGGAATTCTGCCACGGCCTTTTGAAGAAGCCATTCCGCCATTTGCCTGGAGTGAGTTCTGGAAAATCCGAAATATGAATGGGCGGACGGGGAATCGAACCTGCGTCCTCCTGAATGCGAGGCTGTAGCGCAACCCCTCACTCACCACGCTCGGTGCTAAAAATGTGTGCTCGGTTCTGTGCTTAACAATTCAGGTTATTGATTTTATATCACAGATTGAGATCATTTCTTCAGACTCTTAACGAAAATGTATTCTGAAGTAATTATCACTTCCGCAATGCGCTTCTTGATTTATGTTCTTTGCCAAGTTCTAGACTTCCTTAACTCATGACATACGAAAAAGCACTAAACAGAAGAATTCCAAGATGTTAACACCGAGGTTGCAGACAGAAAAGAGTGGAGGGATTTGCTCAGTTTACGCTGCTCCATTTAGTAAATAAAGAAAACCGCAGTTTTCCTGTTTGGCGAAATCAACCGAACCAACTGACTGGCAATAACACAGTATCTTGTCCATGGATACACATTAAAATTTCCATCTGGTAACACCACATGTTCATTACACCGCAAAGGGGGTGGGAGAGAAACTGCTAGCAAAAGTTAAACAAACCCTCTGAATAAACCTTAGGCTGTAGAAATTTTAATGGCATTAGCCTCGATAACTGGTTGCGACTTTCCAAGATAATTCGGATCGGCACGAGTCATTATAAGGCTCAGATAGTGCGCGGCCCGTTGTTTTATGTGCGGCCAAGTTTACGACTGCCCTGATAACAGCGACACTTCGAAACAATTTAACGCGCTGTGGCTGCGTAAAAACAAATACCGTAGAGTGGGCCATTTAGAATCTGGTAGTGCACCATGTACTCAGAATCTCAAGACGTATCAAATATGTACGGCTGTAAGGTCCAGCTACTCTTCACAACGACAAAAAAGTTCAGTTGTATAGCTGAACAATATTTTCTCAATCTCGTATTTTAATGATCACCACCGGTTATCGACTTCTGACTCTCGATTTTCATTTAACGCAGTCTACTCAGTGAACTGATTATTTTAACTATGCAACTTTGTTATGTTAAAAGAAGCTACTGTGCTTAGGACATTAAAGGATCAAGCTGTGCTCTTCTCAACTGACAACATTGGGATTTGCGACCAGATTCTGCTGGCAAAGACAAGATTGAAATTTGGTTGCACTTCCTACTGTCAGCATGCTTGTTCACTCTGCAAGACACGGTATGAACTATTCTTTCCCTGTTGTGGAGCCACATGCGACAGTTTTAATTTAGATGGATTCATGAACAAAAAGGTGCAGTATTTCTCCGGTACTTCTGAAAATTAAACTCACATGGTTCTAATCTGGCGTGTCCTGACTGGCGAGCGTTAACTCTACAGTATTTCTGAGAAGACATGTTACGGAGTACTATGATCACAGTCAGATCTTCGAGTGGACACTGTTTTAAAGTTAAGGTAAGCGAAAATCAGGAGAGAACAACTGAATTGCGAACTGGATCATTTGTTTGTGAGGAAGATGAATAAGATAGGTAAATTGGAGAATATGAAGAAAGATTAGAAAGATAAATTACAATTTTAGGCTTAAGTAAAGAACGATGCAGTCTAGAAATAACTTATAAAGGGGTCAACTCAAGAGAGGAGGTGTAGGATTATTCTATACGAAAATTTTGGATTAATTAAGTCAGTACCAGCCAGTGATCGTGTGATAGCGTTCAGTATACTGCGTGATCCAGTGGACACACTGGTAATTCAGGTGTACATGTCTACATCATATGCCGATGAGCAAGGGGTATATGGACGGAAGGAAGAAGTATTTCAGGAAATTGGAAACGTCCAAGCGAGGAAGGTGAAAATGAGAGCAACTCAATTGGGAGCGGAAAACAGGAAAATGAAGCTTGGATATTATGGATTGGGAATACGAAACAGAAGAGGAGAAAAACTCATAATCCCGGATACCTGGTTCAAGAACCATCAACGAATACTATATGCGTGGAATAGCTCTGGTGATACAGCCAGGTACGAGACCAAGTTTATTATAACCAAACAGTGGTTTAAAAATAGACGGAAAGGAAGAAAAGTACTTTTAAAATTCTGAAAAGTTGAGAGTAGGTGTAATGTAAGGACAGATTCCGTAATGACAAGGTTACGAGATGAGGGGATCGTGAAGAAAAATCATCATGGTTACGTTACAAACCACTTACAAATTGTCAAAAGCAGAGGATCTTGGGAGGAAGAGAAAGCTTGGAATTTTAACAGAAAAGGTAGAAGGCACAAACAAATTAAAAGCAACGCTCAGACCTTGAAGAAATGGAGGCTGTCCATTTGTTACCTGCTGGAAGAGAGATCCCCTAAAGAAATACTTTTTGTTACCTACCTGTTTCTAAATTAAGTAATAATTTCAGGCATTTACTTTGCCCGCTCGCGCTGTAAGAATTCACAGGAATACCGATCTAGTCGTAATTCAGCTAAAATTAGTTAAAACGTTTACCACTCTCTCTTGAAAATTTGTATGCTAGCCTTTCAGTTCAATTTCGTTAACTTCTATCTTAGTGACACGTAATAGCCAACAAATGAAACAAGTTAGCTGGTACTCGTTCGTATTAAATGCTTTTACGGAGCAACAACTCTTCAGCAAACGTTGGAAACAAGAAATTTTCAAGATAACAGTTTAGGCAAGGAGAATAGGCCGACTTGAAGCAGAGAAGTGGTGTCTTTTTAAAAATGTTTCCCTAAAGCAAAAGTAGCTTCTTTCTTAAAACTAATAGTGGAAGTTTGCAAGCAACAAAAACTGAATTATTCTCTATTATATGTTCCATGCTGAAAACGTTGTAATATACATTTTATTTTATCTTGGTCTTTTACAATTGTGATTTCTGTACCTGCAATGAAACATTTTAGGTGAAATCAAACTGATTTTATTTTTAGATTCTGATATATTTATTAAATGATTTTCAGTATACTATCTTAAGCATTTAGACTCTTGAGAACGCTCACTTAGACTGTTGTTTCAATGATAACTTCTCAGGAATTAATTCTGTTATTCTAAAAGTATTTTTCTCATTAGTCGCTTTTAAACCAGCCGCAATTATTTTTTTAAATTTTATATACTGTGTATGTAATCATTTATATCATAACAAAGTAAATTTAAAATATTTGGAACTGAAGGAGACGAGTTAACGCTTTTTATCTGAGTAAGTTTTTAACAGATTCAAATTATTTTTTACACACTATTACATCATTTTTATGAATGTATATCTGAGGAACTGAATGGCCCTCATAAAAAGTTTATTTTTAGTCTTATGACACCAAGTAGGACGACACCAACAAAGTCTTGAGTTAATTGTTAAGTTGGACATTTCCATAGACGAATGTTCAGGCAAATTTTAGGGTGCAAAAGTTGTTTCCTTTCATTTTTAAAATGTCACAGCTATACGGAAGCTGCCATTCTGATCCGAAAAAGACAGCCGTTGACCCGATAGCTCTTTTTTTAATTTAAATTTAACACTGCGATGAAGTTTGTCACTTATTTAATCAATCACCGAGCTTTACATAACAGTACGAATAAATAAAACACAAACCAGAATAAAAATTAATTCTGCAACTCTTTTTTGAAATACATCCTTAGATAAACAAACGGAACTGAAACTAAATAATCTTTAGTTAAAATTATCTTTTGGTCTATCGCAATCATATATCAAAGGCTTATCAATCTAATATAACATGAAGTGAGCAAAGAGCGTTTCGACGTAGAGCGCCTAACAAAGCAGTGATTCATTATACAGGTTTTGGTACTTAATTAATATTTCGTTACGTGATTTATTTTCGAACAGGGCTCAACATTCACACGCCATTTAAGTAGTGGCTATGTTGCTTAACACACTTCCTGTGGTCACAAAGTTATCCTCCTAAAATTTTACTTTTTCCCCCCTCCTTTTTAAATTTTCGTTTCGTCGACGTCGTCATCGAGGTCATTAGAGGCGGAAGAGGAAGGGGACAAGGAACGGATAGAAATTTGGCCATAGCCTCAGCATTCGCCTGGAGTGATTTCGGGAAACCATGGAAAATCACAATCTGGGTGGACCGACGGGGATTTGAACCCTCGTCCTTCCGAATGCCAAGCCAGAGCGTTACCGGGGCTTCAGGGCGCGTCAACGTCGAGGTTATTAGCGGAGAGCGCTACCGTTCAAACACCTGGCTCGGTAAAATGCTGCTTGCCTGTTACCCATACCCATGTCTTTTTTTTTAGATGAATTGTGACGGATGGTAAAACTTCACCACATACCTTGCAACTGCGCAGCAGGTGAAGAAGCAAAATACAATCTATCTAAACATCTCCAACAAAAGGTAGATTTGTAGCAATGTTAGTCATCTCTGGTAGAGCGCCAGAGAAGGTAAGCTCTAATATCTAAGTGGGATCGTTAGACGGACTGAGCACACTTGCGAGTTGTTCGGCAAGTTGGCGAGCCTGGGATTTCTCTTGGCCCAAGTTTATTTAATGCGCTTTGTAATCTAGATTAGCTGCCAGCCACGTGGTGGAGCTTTAAAACTGCCTCAACACTCTTCCTCCCTTCCCCCGCCCCTTGCAATATTGGAGGATTATTGCTATCATCCCGTATACTTGCTTACCTTAGAGCTCAGCCATCGGTAGGCAATATTTATTGGTTGGAGACACTGGATATAGCACCAGCCATAGATCTGGTAGTGGTTCGTTTGCAGTTTATTGGCTATCGTAACAAACTAGTGTGACGACGCCACTATTTTCTGGAGATGTGTACCATGTGTTCACTACTGTACAAGTACGTGTAAACAAGGAATAATTTAGCAGAGAAAATGTCTGACCGAATGGACATAAACAGTGGCTTTTGCAAGAAGAATACTCTGAAATTATAAATAGTTGATTTGTTTATTATTCTATGCCTTTACTTCATAAATTACGGTCGTTAAAATCCTAGCGAAATGCGAAACTGAATTTAAATATTATTAATAATAGAGTAATCGTGCTCATAAAAATCAAAGGAGATGAATGTTCGAAAAAAATAATAAAATAGAAACATTAATGAAATTCTGTTAGTATGTTACGAATTCATTATTATTTGTTCCGACTGCCTGAGAACTTTCACCTTTGAAATAATCTCGAGCAACCCACGACTCTGTCTGCAAGGCAACTACAATCTCCTCTTGAATTATACTAGACAGAACGAAACAGCGTACAATAAAACACAGTAACAATGTCCGTTCTATTTATGGAGCTCGGAGGCAAGAACGATAAAACACGACTACAAGCAGAAACTCAGTTTCCAAAGCTTCTTTCGCTCAGAACAATAGACGCGAAATCGTCGAACTACAATATACGATGTCATGCAAACTACACGCCTTGCATGCCAGACTTTACATAGTGCCCGTAGGGAACGACTGAACCAACATCCAGCGTTATTTGAGTTCAGAAGAGAATGGCGAAGACAAAGATTTTATTATTATTTATTTCTAAAAAAAAGAACAATGTTATGAATAAAAGTACTGCAAACCAATGAAATCTTACGACAAAAGCTGAATGAAGGCTATTATTAAACGGTCCAGAGGAATCGCCGATTCTTGAGCTGAACGTTTTCTGTTAAACATTCCATGCACAATTTTAATTCTGTATACCGTCAAAAAGAATCGGGTGGGCTTTACCAATTGGTTACTTTTACATGTTCCGAGCTCCTTTGAAATGTATAAATATATCTAAAAAATCTATCGCAGATGTTACTGTGAACATGCGAATAGTCAAGTGTACCCACAAGAGAAGCAACCGAGATATTATAACTTTGAAAGCATGTCGAAATTTAGTCAGACAGCCTGTAGAATCAGTTAAATGGTATTTTTACATCAAAACATCTCTTATTCAAATAGTAGCGTAATGCCAAAGTCAGTTACATCAACCACAAGCAGAATGGGCATTAAAATATCTACTTTCACTGGCGCGGAGCTTTCTTTTCAAAGTAGGATACAATAAATGGAATCGTGTGTATGTGTGTGTGTGGTTGTAAATTTCCTTATCCTACAGTTAGACGAAAAAGATGTACCTCTTTACTACGAACAAGATCACCTCATTACCTTACAGTAGTTGAAGAAATCCTGATGTCCATCTCCCAGGTAGGAATGTCTGCTGTGTCAAGTCAACTGCATGGCCACCAGGCTCGCCAGATTTATTTTTATATGGTTTCATGAAAGGTCGAGTATATATTTCGTCTTTAACTGCAAAACTCGCTGGGATCAGAAATCGAATCCACGTCGCAGTTGCTGAAGTGATGTCAATATGAATATCGAGTTTGGCAAGAAAATTATTTCCGGTGGAATGTTTTATACATCACCAAAGGCTGTCATGTCGTACCAAAATGACACCGATTTGAAAATTCGTGGTTTACTTAAATATGACATTTAAGCCGATTCTCTGAGTTATTCGAATAAATTTCTGTGTGCTGTAAAGCAATTTCTCAAGTCATGACCATGTCGTAATTTATGGTATACGAGTTTTCGATTATGAAACAAATCAAATTACCTCACTACTATTTGCCAGACCCACAAAATTATTGATTTAATATTCTGCAGCTTTGCTCTATATCTGTTATTTGACATTTTCCTAATAAAAAATGGTGTGACCACATCAACTTAACGCTAACGATTTTTTTTTTCTCATTCTTTCATTTGGCTCCTAAGGAAGAAACAACGGAACGAAATTCGAGTAGACACAGTGAACAGAAAACATACATTGTGTCCGCGGGCTTGTCGCCAGAGATAACTACGCGTTAGATTCTTTGGAGCTGGCTTGCAAGGGCATATCAATATGCAGCTACACTAACAAGGACACTCCTTTTGTTGTACACCATAATGGAGCGCACCGCATTAGTCAATTGAATGTTGCTTTCAATTCACGGCGGATATTTTAATCTCCGACTCAATAAAGGACTGGCACAAAAGATGACATTAGCTGCACAAATTTGCCTCTTTATCGTCTCTCACAAGGGCAGCATACAGAAGTGAACCAGAAACTACGACTTTAATACAGTAGTTTTTACTTTTTATGTTCTTTACATTTTGATGAGTGTTTAATCAAACTCCTATTCACCACTATAGTTTCTCGAGCAAAAACATTCGATTTTAAATCAAACAAAATATTTGTTTTTTACTATTTATTATTATTATTTATTATTACTTAATCAACGACTGTAACAGTTGAAATCCAACTAAAACTTGAACAGGTGAAGTGCCTTCCTAGCATTCGTTTCGTTATTTCTCATGCGATAACCATTACTGAGCAGAATTCGCCATTATAAGCGGAAAAACACAGTCGGGTGGTGGATACGCCAGTGCCGGGATTCGGTAACCTGCCGCTGTCTTCTCTCTGTCCCTCATCTAACGTAATCGTCAACAACCTAAATGCTAGACGACGTTATTACTTTAAAAAGAAAAAAAGTATCAGGTGTGTATGTAATAACAAGAGTAGAATAGAAATCATAATCATTGAAACGAAGTAAAAAGCTGAGACAAAGGGCTGTGATAGTGCCATATAAATATATCCTTATGATGGCAACTCGAATGGAATGTATAATATGATCCACAGATTTTTTTTTAATGATGTAGCCCGTTGTAGATTATGGGCTTTTGATGCGAGCACAGGTTGCGACGGTATATCTTCATTTAAAATGGTTGCTGCAACCAATGACTGAAGTAAATTAGCTTTCAATGTTTCAAATACTTTCTCACTGTACTGCCATAATTATGTTTATTTGATGAGACAGACTGGATTCAAACAGTAATTTTTTTTTGAATAAAAATGCTAAGTACTATAGATAATAAAACAAATTTCCTTCCTCCACAATCGTCAAATTCATTCGACAGACAGAAACAAAATAGTTACTACCCCACACAATTACAAAATTAACAAGTTCAATTCAAAAATTCCGATTAAGTTTGTTTCATACTTTTTTCGATGTTAAATATCAGGAACAAAAGTAGTGTTTCATGTTACAGATGGAATATCATTTGTTTATTTTAACTAACACGACGTGCTGGAATAAAGCTATCCTGTGAAGCAATAAAATAATGAATAAATGAGCTCAGTGCAGTGCCAAAGTAAAAAAATAATGCCAAAGAGAATGTGTGAGCCAAATCATATAGAAGGGGAAAATGTGACTGCGAAGCCTTACGGCCAAATTTTAGAGTTTCTTATTGACGAACATCTGACTACTATTGTTAATTAATAACAAACGAGGAGTTAAAGTCTGTCCATAAATGTGAGCATCTCTATGAGACTGCGTAGTACAACACGCCGTAGGCTTTGGGCTCAGTCATTATTATATTTCATCGTATCACCTAAAATCTGCTCATTTAATTCGTCCTAATGGACCTCATAAATCAGAGAACTGCAATAAATGGAACAATGAAAACCGTCCACTTCAATAATTAAAAACGATTTCCATTTTAATTAGAATATCCATGATTAAAACAATAATTACTAATATAGTTAATACAAGCACGAACGTGAAGAGGTCTTTTGCAAAACGGAAACGCATTATTTATATTGCACCTAATTGAAATTACTCTTTTAAAAGACATGGAAATGTGCTGCTTCTGTTTTTATAGACGAGGTACGATTGACGTAAACTAGGCGTGAGTAAGCTTGGAATAGGAGTCAGCGGTTTGTAGGTGCAAGGACCACAAATTGCTGACCATTCGCATCATCAAATGAACTACTTTTAAACTAAAAAACGAGCGAATGTGAGATTCCGAAAACTGGCATCCGTAGTGCATTATTAGAAACGTTCCTCATTGTACCCAGCCACGGAAACCAGTTGGGGCCCTTGGCCAATTCATCGGTTAGGGGCCCTCCCTCAGACGAAATCGACTCTTTTTTTTTACCTCTACAACTTGTCGAACGGAGGGCCCTTACAGCCGGTAGTCGGGCCCCCATCAGCCGGGCGGGCCCCGGAACATTTGACCATTTGACCCGCTTACCCCCCCCCCTCCCCTAACGCCAGCCCTTATTGCACCACAGCAATTTTTAGTGACTTACGGGGAAAAAAAGTCATCAATAAACGCAGCCTCATCTTCACTCAAATTCATTATTAATATGTATTTGTTGTCTTCCTCCTGTATAACCAATTCCTTTCTGTTAGGTCTTCTGCAACTAAATCTAGTAATCAAAATCAACCTTTAACACCTATCTTAACCCTCCGATATCAATCCTCAAATCAAGGCTCACACAATTCTATTTTAAACCCACTACGGTTATAAAGGCCAATGAGAATATTTTACAATTACACCAAAACAGCATAAGAAATACCATTTAACTTCGAACCATAGTTTTATACATGATTAACAGACGCAAAAGTAAATGTCTGAAGTCGTACACAGTAAATGAGCTGTCATACGGTACCCTTTACTATAAATTACCAAACGAAGAGGCGCAACTAATTTTAAAAAATCTGCCTCCTCAAATGATTTAAAAAGCTAATGTACGAAGTTTTCCCTTTCGTATACTTCGGCCAAAAAATGCTTTCTTCTCTTTCAGTTGGACTTAAATCCGTAATTTTTTATTACTGTACTACTCAGATCATCCTTTCGTATTTATTTAAATGCTCTGCAATCTATTCTTAGTACGTAGCTTGCCATTATAAGCCGTGATTTTGAATTTATCAATAGAGATAAGTTTGTCATTTATTCCGTTTAATATTTCTTCCATCGATCATAACTAAAAATGAAATTTCGGGTGCATTTTTGTTGAGAGATAAACTATCCCGATCATTACCACCCATTTATTAATTACTGCGACAGAAACTTACATATGATTTTATGTTGTTGGCTATCATTGTTTAATTTACTTTGCTCTCACTGGTAGTATTGTACATACGTAAATAAATACGTAAATTTTCCTCATACCATTAAATGCAAGTTTCCAAATGAATATTACATATTTCTTCTGTGACTTCGGAAGTTATGGTTTTTTAATTTTTATTTAGCATTTTGATTGTTATTTTACATTTTTTTGTTGTTGTTGTGAGCCGTTAGAATCTATGTTCTACGTCAATGGGGATAGCACGTTGCACGTATATGAATGATCGTTAATTCCAGATATCCATCGCTGTCTGATGTAACCTTCATAGACATCAAACGATTCTATAATATCGCTGTAGTATACTTCATTGCAATGCTACCTTGTTTCTCACAATTTTCTATAGATACCATTTATTCTGAATACCTCGCCGCTCCCTTCTCACTGTGTGTGTATACAACATAAACAAAGAGAAACAAAAAAGTAATTTACGACCTGCACAATAGTTGATGTTACACAAGTAGAGTTCCAACAGACCGCTTCACTTAGGAAAATAACGAAAAAACATTGTGAAATGGGTTAGCTGTGATTGGATTTTCTTCATCTCCTTTGCTTTCTACTCTCAGAGAAATACAATAAACAGTAATTTAAAATTCGATTTCACGTTCTGCAGATTTCCCTAAACAAAAGCTCGGTGCGCGGCGCTCAGTAGTCTTGTGCCCGATATTTGGCTACATTATTAATTACCAACTCACAATGGCACTCGGACAAAGGGCTTCGATTGAATCGTACAGGGGATATATTATCCCGGCCTGTTTACTTTTAATCTGTAGCTGTCCGCACCCCTCCAAGCACCCCGTTTTCCTGTTCCATACACACAGAAAAAAGGTTAATTAAAAAAAACCCGAATAAATCACTCTTGGTGTATACACAAAGGCTACAACGTGTACAGTTGTGTTCAGACGGTAGCAGGTTGCGGGGAAATCCGCAGGCCGGAATCAACTTTTTTTCGGCGATTTGTTTCGCGGCTCGTCACGAACGAAATCGTGGCTAACCGAAAAACAGGCGCGCATAGCAGCCGAGACGTAATACCGGAACGCAAACATTCCGCAACATTTTACACGGTTCCGCATTCAAAATGCGCTTTTGCAAATCGCGCCTTCTAACAAACGAGCTCTCGCGCAGTCCTGAAACAACGCGCGAGCTACTGCCTCTACTGCGCCCTTATTGGTTTTTAGTGTTAACTGGAAATCCCTGCACTATTATTGCCTCTAGCAACTTTTACGACGTATGTAATACCTTAATACAGATTTTGGCGAGCACAGAAGCACGAAGTTTCCTCTAGCCATATCAATGATGAGGCATCTCGTGTGTCTGTGAACTCGCGTCTATTTATAAAATTATAAACATTTAATCGCATTGATTTCAATCCAGCATAATTTAAAGAGTACTAAATAGATTCTGACGGGGTTTCCACAGTTTGAAACCTTAGTGTCGTGCTTAAAACCTTAGATTTATATTAACATGCTACGTTAAATGGAGACTGAGCAGAAATTTAAAATCTGACCTAAAAATTAACAAAGAAATACATGCGAAGTTATAATAACGCCATCTGTCGTTTGTTCCATTACTATAAAGTAGTCAGTCAGTCCTTAAACTCCCCCCAGATGGCCGTAGAATAGCAATGCCGCCGAATTATTGAATGCTAATGGCACACGTGTAAACTAAATTAATGCTGATTGTTGACAAGCCGATTTCAGATAGACAGCTTCTTTATATCACCTGGCAAAATCTACTGTGTGTGATAATAATTGTAGATTGAGACCACGCTTTTTTTCCTCTCCCTGTTTCACTATGATATTCGTTCATGGAATGATAACTAAACTGTCAAGAGAGATTTTTTTAGCTCTACCTAGAATTCAACATGGCGCCACGGCGTCACTATATTGTCCTATATTGAAATTTGGTGTGTACTATAAAACACACAAATTTCTGGTTGCAACCGCGTTTTGTATTAACAGATAGGGAACAGAAGCCAAAGTTATCCCAAGCGCAATTGCAACAGAATTAACTGTTTGATTTGTTTATCCGAGGTGTAATTTTTCATTGCAGGCTCATCTGTATTGAACTGAGCGTACGCAAAGAGAACAGAAACTGTTATAAGCAATGCTTTTATGTAACGTATCCAAACCTCATGAGGAGATCCAATAGGACCTGTGTTGGCCAAACGAAAAACGGTAAATTAATGTACAAAAACACATTTCACTTGTTGCTGGACAACATTTCACGTTTTTTGTTCATAACCATTTCTATTCCTTAGAATTTGTAACCGAATGTGATAGTATTAAATATGCAGCTTATGTGTATTACTATGAGAATAAAATTCGAGGAAGCCTCACCAGTTATTACAGCTTCAGCTGGTGATCGTCTATTTAATTTCCTTTTTTTTGTATTACAACGAATGTATTATTTATCTTGAGTACTTTTTCGGTATTAAACAGACATCACAAGACGGTAAAGACAGTTGGTAAAGACCATCCATGCAACACGCGAACATCAAGCTAAGCACTAGGACTCTAATGACTTACCATTGTATGATTGACTAGAATTAAAATGAACCATCGATATAAAGAAAGTAAAGAATTATTTTTAAAACATTTGTAAATTAAATTCATCATTTTCTATGGTTAGTTCAGATGCTAAAATTTCCTATACATTCAGGAGTGGAGTGCATCATTTTAAAATGCATGTTTTTCTTTAAATCATAGATCAGGTCCAGCGACTGCAGCATATGGTCGCTTACCATGTTATGCGCTATTATATTTTTATTATGTTGTCACTGCTGTCAGTTAAAGATTACGTGAACATTCTAATCAAACATGCAATAACAATATAATGCCGGAGATCTCTCGAGTTGGAACGCATTAATCCTTTTGTTCATTAAAATGAAGGCTATGTCTCCGAAATGTAAGCATAACTACAACCTAAATAATTGATTTCCAGCAGAGACGCATACGAGGTTGATACAATCAAAGCGTGAAAATCAAGAAACCACTTTCAATAGCTGTCAAGCGATGAATTAAAATTCGACTAAGCAAAATGACGACCACGCACTCGGGTCCACTGCCATGGAGTTTTCCCATGCCGCAGTTGTACAACGGTCTCTGGAAAAACATGATAACTGAGATCCTTATTTTTCACAGAAATCGTCAAACATCCGTAGATGCAACGATTAACCGGCGTAATTCCGTTTTTAATAAGCCTCGTAGCGACGATACTACATGTAAACACAGTGCTAGAGCGCAACCGGAAATTGAGTATACCGCATTTCGGTGGCCATATTGAAGTTAAAAGCTCCATTAGTGTCACTGTTCGCATTAATTTCCTTTCCCCGAATATCTTGTTTCTGCTATCCGTGACACCTGAACTTATGCTTCTCGATTGTTCCACATCATCGTCACGTGGTCAGTGAGAAATAAAGTAAAAAGCACTGAGGGAGCGTCCATAAATTACGTAGCTCCATTTTGGCCTTCTGTGAACCCTCGCACTCCCCCCTCTTCCCCATATAGCCTAACGTGGTTTTTGGTTTGAACAGGGTCTGTCCATTATACAGAACCACATAAAAAGCCACCAGTGGTTTTGCATGAACTCCGTTCAACTAAAAATTGATACTGATTTGTTTACGCGTTTAGCCTAAATTTCTCAGCATTCCGACATCACATTATAAAATGAAAGGTGCTCTATTTTACCCCCTGGGACCAAGGACTGTACATTGTCTAAAACCCCATCAAAATACAACCCGTGGTTTTAGTGCGAATCGCGTTAACCCTAAGACACAGGCAGACACAAATTTTCAAAGCAGATGAATCGTTTTCTACAGGTCACTAACAATGCCCCAAACACATTTTTTCCTATTCAGAAATATCTTAAACATGCAGACTTTCGCCCGGTTGAAGTCTTACAATGTGTCTAGATAATGTTGAATTCTGATTATATGGAAAAGACATCTACGACTTTAACGTGATATTTCGCCTTGTAAATTTATTTGAATTTAATAATCTTAATTAATTACATCATAATTATTTTTAACTCGTAGCATAAAAATGTTTTATGTTGCTTTATCAGCGACATTAATGTTTTTATCAGTAGCAGCACCATTTTAAATTTACTGATCCATAACTTTTACGCCGTTAAAACTTTTAATGTCGAAGGAATAACAAACAGACGATACGCGAGTCTGCGTTTAATGCTAAAGTTGTTTCCGCAGATGGAGCTTCCATTTTTCGCTTATGAGTAACAATACACAGAACGAAAACACATTTCACAGACATAATTACGCGCAATAGTAACAAAGTAAAACATGAGATATGTAAAATCAGAATACCGTCATCTTATATTCATATCTATACTAATATTATAGCAACTCAGTCTCTCTGTCTGTTACGTTTTCCCGACTAAACGACTAAACCGATCGTGATGAGATTTGAGGAGAAAACACTATGTATCATTAAGGAGGACATGGGGTACTTTATTCTGGATAAATAACATTTTTTATGAAATATAGAAAACTAACCGAACTGTAATGTTAAATAGGTCGCTCAGGCTTTGTTTCTCTCACAGTCAGATTTTGTATATTCTGTTCATAAATTTCTCGTACAGGCACAACTTATTAAGTAGTACAGATGTGGATTTGCATTGCACCAGACTATTCTTTTGTGCATACCTGAATGTTGTGTAAACTGGTTCTTTTAAAAAGACAGGTTAAATGGTAAATGTCTTCCCCGTCATATTACGCAGACTCCGTGTTTTTGGGACACCTTTTACGTAACTTAAAGCTTTCTATATCCAATCCAAGCAATAAAATTCTAAGCCCACGCGTATGAATTCGCGGGTAACAGCTGGATATCATAATGTGCCGAGGAGTAAAATAATAATGAAGAGGGATGGCGTCCCACTGAATTGCAACTAAGGGACCATCCACAAATTACGTCACACCTTGAAGGGAGGGAGGGAGTCAACAAAGTGTGACATCATGTGAGAAGTGAAAAAGGGGGGGTGGATGTTTCATAAACTTTGTGACATCACATGCATAATTTGTATCACTGTTTGGCTCGTGGCGGAAGATAAAGATGATGATACATCGAATGTTCCCAACACTATCGAAATCAAGAATGAAGTGACTATTATGCCAATAATAAACAGTATCATGGGTTCAAAATCCATGGACACATGATGACTCAATTTTGTATCATTAATTCGATTTTTTTTTGTTTCTTTTATATTTTCTTAAATGTTTGATTTATTGTTGATATGATTTTTTAACTAGAAATACATAAATCATTTTGGAAGTGCTGTTTTAATTTATAAATTTAAAATTGAAAAATATGTGACGTCACACCAGGGGAGGGGATAGGGGGTCCCACCAATGTGACAACCTGTGACAGGGGGGAGGGAGGGGTCCAAAAATCATAAAATTCGTGTGACGTAATTTGTGGATGGTCCCTAATCAGAATCGACAGAACAGGAAACACGCAATAAATAGGAGAAACGTGTGGTGATAATGGATGCCGCAGCCTCAGTCATCTAATCGCTCGTCCACTGTGTGGGAGGCGACACTGACAACCTTAAATGGAACACAAATATTTTAACGGGACCACAGAGTCAGCACCAGGAATACTTCCGAAGGTGATAAGAAGGCGCATTATCTGCCCGGGAACAGATGCGCTTAACAAGTGACTCACCGTTGAACAGCGAAATCATTTTTATGCGCGTGGGAAGAGCACGACCAGTTGTGTACGCTGGCTCAGAATAATGAGGGCGAGCCACGACAAGTGTGTTTCGGATAGATGGTTCACGCTGGTACCACTAATGCAGAATTCCGTACAGAACCTTCTACATCGTATGGATTGAACAGATTTATTACTTGAGAATCTGTTTTTGAGCGAAAGACATCTTATGAGCCCCTATCTTAAGTCGAACATACTCGTATGTGTGTCCACTACATGAAACTGCTAGGGGACGTCCGTTAATTAAGTGATTTTTTTTAGGAATTCCGGACACTCCCCCCCCCCCCTCTGGTAAGACTTCGTGAGATCTGGTCGGACCCCCTCCTCTAAAATGACGTGAGATTTTGACGAAGCCCCCCCCCCCCTGCGAATCGATCTCGTAACTTTTTGAAACTTTTTTCCTTAAAAAAAATCTCATGCTTCCAAAGGCGGTCATACCTCCACTTTTGGACGAAATATCCCCTTAAAAAAGTCAAATTTCGCATCATTTATAGACCTTTTTTTTTAGCTCTACAATCCTACAAGAATTTCAAAACCTTACATGAGATTTCTGTTGACCCCCCCCCTCCCCCTTGGTGAGGTTTCTTGAGGGTTCGCCGAACATCCTCCCCCCATTTCAACTCACGTAATTAATGGACGCCCCCTTATGTCTCTCCACTTAGCGCTCTTTCATTAACTTCCTCACAGCCTTCAATAAATATGCAACGTATTATCAGTCTATTTTCAATCCTATATTATCGGTGTCTCTCTATCTATCCCCTGCAGCTCTCAATTACGTCATTCACCATGGATCGAGATTTCATCACAACTATCTCCAGAAGAAAATTTCAAATCTTACAAAAAGTGAAACATGTTTTTGTATTTAAAAAAACAATAGTGCGTATGTGGAACACATAAAATATGCAAAAGATTAAGATGAAATATTTCTCCACTGTAATGTAATAAGTTAATGAAACTGCAGAGTGAAATAGTTATAGCTAACATTTAATTACAGATTAATATTATTTGCAGAAACATACTAAAGCAATGATGGTCTGATAAAACGAAAATGCGTATGCCAAAAACAAAGTTTTTATTTTAGCAGCACTATCAGAAACCCTTTCCATCTTCCTTTCATCTTTTTCCATGATTTTCATGTTCTTTGCCCCGAATTTTCCAACAAAGATTTTAACAGCTTACTTTCTCATTTTCAGCAGCCTTCATTCTGTTAAATCTAGCTTCGCCATTTAATTCTTGTGTATATATGGGTGCAAAACATTACTCCAACCCCCCCAATTTCTTCAATAATTTAATCAGTCTCTGCCGTTCTGATAAACAAAAGGGTGATTATGGTAATTGGAAACGTGTAGCTACTATAACAGTACTCATGATTGGGCTGCTGTTCTTGGCCGTCATTTTTCATGTTTGAATATTTCGAGAGGCATCAGAGATGACGAATGTGCGATGTGGAGATAAATTTCTCAAATTAACAGCTGAAATTAAGAACATTCAGATATTCGCTTTAGGAAAGTTTCTGCCGGTGTGCTAAGGAAAACAAGTAATAAATATCAACTGACAAGCTGAGAAGGAAAAACTAATGGCAATGAACAGAGCCCTCTTAGAGCAGATAGCCGTCCATTTGTGCGTCCGACCTCGGACTGCTGCGGGAGATTAATGCTCGAGATGAAATGTAGTAGCAGCGAGATTATCCACATGTACCGTTACGAAGGGAAGGAGAACACGTACAGTCTGGGATGAACGCTCAACAAAGACTACACAGAATAACCGTTAACGTTTGATATTTCTTTCCTGAGCATAATAAAGTCACTCTACTACACTGTTATACCTTGACATTATATAAACATGATTTATGAGAATCCAAAGAAGAGTTTAATAACAATTTTCTTCGGAAAAGTAAATGGAGCTGAAATTTGTTCTTAAAGCTGAAAAATACCAGGTAATAAGGAAGTGTAGTTGTGCTGCTCTGTCACTTCCCACCACAAACAAAGCACGTAATCGGTTGCAAGTGTTTTCAACACACATAATTATGGTTCCTTGTTCTCTCATTCCCTCTTTAAGCACGCGTCCACGGCCATTCGAAAAACCGTCTGACAACTTTCGACGCTAAGGTTCACTGATTCGGCATTAGTATAGATTGGAACAGTACTTTGATTCATAGATTTACGCCTCGTCGATGTCGTGGTCATTTGGGGCGAGAGAGTATTGGGAGATAGGAACGGGAAGGAATTCGGCCATGTCTTTTGAAGGAAGGTGGATCAACAGGAGTTGGCAAATCAGTGACATGTAGTTGATAATATGTTGGTATAAACGGATATTTTCACTGCTACTGTCCGTTCTTTAGGTAATGGCAACACAAAATGTGTACTTCAATACCAGAGCCTTTCATGTTTCTTTGTCAAAACCAAGCAATATTTCTTTTGAAAACAGTTTTGCTTAGTAGGAGGATCTCAATACTAAAAAACAAAAATGAATAGTACGTTTGGCAGCCTATACCGCAACATATTAGGCAAGATGCGAAATTTCCACTTTTTTAAAACAGCCTGGAAGGAAAGGACATGTAGAACGATCCGCACATGGATGCAGTTGGTCACGGTGCTGTCAGACAGAGAATTTTCTTCTTCTGCGACATCACAGCTACAACCGAAGCAGGAACCACACAAAAATTGAAGTCCAAGAACGTGAACTGGAAGGGAGAAAGCGCATCTTCTTCAGCCCAGATCTTCCAGTTGTTACGCTCAGACACGTCCATTGTTCAGAACTTTGCTTCACATCCGTAATTCAGAGAACAAACAAAAGAGCAATTTCAACTGCCGCAACTGTGCAGAAAGCATTTCCGGAAATGTGTTTCTTAATGTTGGTCGCTTTCAGAATAACGGGACACATAACTAACTCGCCGTATGAAACTCACATTCCAAAATTAATGATGGCTTCAAACAGATCACGACTGTAGTGGAGCGTTATTGGACGGGAGTGATTCCTAGGATAAACATTTGGAGAATAAATTGGGCTTAGCACTTCCGAAATATCAAACAACATAAAATAATATGTAAGACTAAAGGTTTTCTATGCGTTGCATATGACTAAAATCGTCTCGGGTAACTAGTAGAGTTAATCCATCGATAAAACACGATGTTCCGGCCGTTATGTACTCTGTCGCCATTATGAAGTCACGTGTTTTATCGACGGACTCTCTCGTCTATGTAACCAGAGGATTTTATTTAACATAAAATAGTAATAGTTTTAGCCCGCCGAGATAATTTTTGCTCAGCAAGAAGTTCATCTACATCAACAAAAATTTCGATATTCGATTCAATATTTCCATCTGCAAACGTTTCAATAACGAAAATCAGTACCCATCACCTTTTCCGTTGAACAGGGAGGTTATGTTTCAACACTGCTAGCAACATTCACAGATGTGAGCCGGATTCAGGCAAGCAATATCAGTTACACATAAATGTACCTCAACACTTTCTCTGCTCAACTTGTCACAGATCATACATAGCAACTGCAACAGTTTCCAGGAATAGAAAATCTGGGTATGAATGTCTCAAGTCGTTTAATGCAACTGCTAATAAATTTGGTATGGATAGCTAAGATTAGCGATGATGTAAACAAACTCTGCGCTTTAAGCATTTGTGAACTAGTAGTAAAAAAGAAAAGGTAGGAGTACCGTAAGAAGTGGGATGATGCGAAGCGTTTACTCTCTGAACGTCGTCCTTTTTTAGTTTTTCAAGAACAGTCTCAAAACAAAGCTTTTTCTGGAAGGAGATAAGTCGATGTTGATGTTCGATTAGTATTCTTAAAGCAGTGTCTGCTGCCAATAGACACATTCGAATGCCTAGTACCAGACATTTTTGAAGTTCCTTGACATTGCATTTAACCGCAGTTTAATGGTATGTAGCTGCAGTAGTAGCAGATACAGATTGCTACCCGTAATAAATTTGCGGTAGCAACATAGTATTTGCGGCAACCTCTAGCTTGCAGGTAACTAGGTTCTGCGACTTACCATGTCGTAGACGAATATTAGTTATAACTAGAGACCGGATTAGATGCATTTTCATGTTTCCATATGCATTTTAAGACCATTTTCACCGGTTATTGCATATTTTACCTAAAAACTAGTGATGATGTATTTTTTTGCTATATTTACAATATTTTTTGGTAGTGTACCTAGTTTTATAAATAAAATCTTGCGTTGTAGCCGGCAAAATCTATTAGCAGGAACAGCTCTTGGTCTACGACGACTCGCTGAAGAACAATGACCCACGTTTGGGAATGTAAACTGATTTCATGATTTCATCAACAAAGAAAACGTTTCTTAAGGCACGTTCTCGTAATAATGCCTATACATATATATATATATATATATATATATATATATATATAATCCAAATGTGCCTTTACCTCCGGAACCAGTGGTTTAATACCATAGCTGTTTCGGTTTTCGTTTTTTCCACATACCTGCGAGTATTAAAAAGCTTGAAACTCAAGGTCCGACGTTGACTGAATCTATTCAGTTAATTAATAAAATGCGCATTGCGAGAAGTATTCTGTGTAAATTTAAAGTGATGTTTGAAAATATTTTGAACAATAACCCAGGTTTTGAACCTTTGTGTCAAACTGATAGTTTTAGTAATGGGATGGGTGAACTTTTTCCAGAAATAATGACCACTAACACAGCACCCAATTTCAAATACTGCATACTTACATCAGTGAATGTGGAACGGTCCATATCCATATAAAAATTGTTCTCGGCTGACTAGCCGAGTTAAAGGAGCGTTATAATTACACTTTCAATATTTCGGCGATATGATCGCTGTCGCCATCATCACATCGCGGAAATATTGTGTACTTATAAGTGTAATTATAACACTCCTTTAACTCGGCTAGTCACCCTAGAACAATTTTTATATTCTCAACGCCGAGAAAAAATGCGTTCTTAGGTCCATATCCACCTATAAAAATATTTTGAGTGGTCGAAGAAACAATCTTACTATTGAATAATTGGAACAGTAACGGATTGTTTTTACGTTTACAAAATTAAAAAAGTTAATAATTGTTAATTATGGAATTTATAAATAAGGTATTGAACTACTTACAAATTGCATGCCGATTTTGAAATAGAAATCTAAAAATTACTATTTTTATATTGTATAATGTTGCATATTTTGACACTTTTTGACACTTTTCCTTTTAAGCATCTTTCATGTATATTTGTAGACATATTTCTAGCTTTATGTGTTGCTTATGATCCGGTCTCTAGTCAATGGAAAAGGAGATCCGTCTTTGTATTCAAGTGAGTTTATTTTGGAATACGATAAGTCTAGAGCAGTAATTCCAACGGGGCGGTACCGCCCACCAGTGTACAGGAAGAACTCATAGGGAGCGTTATTTTCCCAAACAAATTCAGGGGGTGTTGAGCACCAACCACCACTTCCCTGCTTTTCAATATTGTGTCCGACTTCAAGGGCTTCCATTCCCGTGATCGTATGTAGCCATTCCTCGTAGTTAGAAATTTATTAGCTAAGAAAAGAAACGGATTGTGAATAGTGAAACGCGGCGATTAAAGAAGCTGATGACAAATAAGACACCAAACATCGAAAATTTGAGTCATTACATCGAGCTAAGCTCTCTGTTTAATAATATTTTTGTGATATGTATTTGTTAATCAAACTGAACAATGCACGAATATTATTAATACCTTTCAATATATAAATTTTAGAATGTGTTCTTGTTTTTCCTATATATGGTATTGAACACTTCACTAAAAAAGGGGGTGCCAGCGCATCACTGTTTCAAAAAGTGAGTTACAACCCAAACAATTATAGCACAGTGAGTTACGCTGTTATCAGAAAAAGGAAAGTATGTCGGTATGTTTATTTTCTAAAAAGGGAACGCTGGGTGATTTTCTTTTTTAAAAAAAAACTGCTGTCCGATCTCCACGGGTATACATTTGAAAATGAGGAGTGTCGTGAAATGATTTGAGTGGCCTATCTGAAGTGTAGCGCATGCGTCCAGAACGTGCCAAGGGCACGAACGCATGGCAATCAACGTGCGGGCAGCATTCACCTGCGTCACGCACTGTCCCAGTCGCGTCTCCGATTCTAATCACCCTACATCACAATTCTGGAATTTAAATGACTGACAGCGACCTCCATCAGTTACCTATCAATACTCGAAACGAATTAGCTGCACTTGGAGAGGGAACTATCTTTCTAAGAGGGTTGCTAAGTGTTCGAGGGCCAAAAAAAGGGGGAATGACAAGTAAAGACGGGAGATAAAGAGGCCGTGACCGCATCTAAAATTTAGATGGAATGTAAACGGAGGTGACGGATCAATAAAACATGAGGGACGGCTGGTGCAAGGAGTCGGACGTGATCAACAAGTATAAGCGCACGCGCGGCCGTGCCCGCCATGTGACCGGGCGCGTGCCGCACGGACAGCGTCGAGGCTCCAACCACATGCGAAACGGCAAAACTGTTTACTCGTACTTACCAAAGCCATGTTTTTCATTGGCGTCAGACTCATCTCTCCATTCTTTTGCTGATGAACGGAACTACAATCGTTTTCTTTGAATTTCTTCTGGAAAACAGTTTGCAACTACACGATATCTTTCATCGTACTACAAATCTCAGGAAAGCTTGACACCCCTTTAATTGAATACTTCATCATAGAAACTGGAAAGGGGAAAAGGGGAGGGGTGAGTTGCGGAGTTTGGTATCCTTATAGTGAGGGATTGACTGACTCGATAAAATACAGAGAAGAGTCGCTCAATTCGCGATTGCATGCCACAGTCCTTACAAAAGCGTCACAGAGTTGACACGCAGATTGGGATGGTGCTGTCTAACAAACAGACGACGTTTCGTTTGAATTTATTGACAAATACTTACGCGTGAGTTAGTAGTTCCCCAATCTATTTAGGTCGCAATGACAGAGAGATAAGATCAAAGAAATGAGATGCCGTATGAATGCTTATATGTAGGCGCATTCTATTTTCCCTCGTGCTATTCGGGAATAGAGTGCACACAGTAAATATTAGTATCTGGATGTTGTGGATCATTTTCCTCAATTTCTGATAATATTAATAAATAAATTACGCCAATGCAATTGACTTTTTTGTATTTATTGGTCTCCCGTACGCTGAAGCAGGAGAATATGGCAAACTGTTTGCATTAAATCACATATTGTGACCCTCGTACCATTAATAAAGTAACCGAAAACTCAATCTGTGTATACTGACAACGAATTCGCTTAGAACGCGAAACTTGAATTGCTTGTTTAACATTTTTTTCACCAGGTAACGGTGGCCTCGTTGATCCAATCAGAGACGTGGCCGAGCCAAACGCAGCCAAGGAACAAAAAATGTAATGCGCCGGCGATTGTGGCGAGCACAGGTTAGTGTGTCCAGCCAGCTGTGACAACTCCAATGGCGTGGGAAGAAAATTCGAAAACCAGCACATCAGCAGTTCAGAAGACGGAGGACGAATAATCAGGTGTGTCAGTGTTGAAATCTTTTTATCGACCACAGAACTTTAAAGAACTGTTGCGAACCTAAATGCGCTTCGAAAATCGAACTGTGCTTTGCTTTCATATAAACCTTTCAAAGAATAGCTTAGGTGGATAATCCGACTCAGTTACCCACTATACTCCCGAAAAACAAAAAATCTGAGCGGAACCCGATATTCGAAGAAACAGAATAACTGCCACTGCAAATATTTTGACCCGGTTTCTATACAAAAAGAAAGGTAGATACAGAGTGAGACAGAGAGATAGAGAGAGAAGCTTTAAATGTTGTTCAATACGATTAAACTATCGCCACGGCGGACGCTCACAGCTTTCTGCAATATTTAGCACTGGTCATTTCATTCCTTTCATCAGTTAAATTAATGTTGTTCGAAATTCGGGCTGAACGTTCTTCATCATACGTCCAACAATTTCGGCGCTATGACACGCTTTTCACGTTTCAGACGCTGAAATTTAGTGCTTTTCAGCGGAATGATTCAACAAACCAATCAACCACGAACACCTCATCTTCAGATGCGGAATTCCATTAGCGAAGATATGAAAATTGTATCTATGACACTTATCAAGATTTCTACTTCTGGGTAAGCAGTTGGCTAGATAATGATGATATTTCTTCATCGAAATTAACACGCCAGGATGAAAAATGTAACTGAATTAAGTGCGCCGAGGATTAAGAATTGTTCTTAATAATAATAAAAAAAGCAGGTACGCTCAGTTGAGCGTTTATGGGCGATGAAACGAGAGGCTGAGTGCTAACAGCTCTCCAGGCCTTTTTCGTTGTCGTCTTCATTATTCTCTTATTAGTTGAAGGATTACAAAAAATCAAAGCTGCAATGCATAAAGATATGGTTTGCTGTTCTTCCTACCCTTTAGAAAACTGATATAATGGCATCATGGCTAACTTCAGCTACTGCTTCGTCAACAATTTACCGTCAATTAGTCGACTGGTTTGATGCAATCTTCCAAGTGTATTAATCTCTTCATCTGTCGTATCCATTACAATCTACATCGTACACTATCATATATATTTTTTTATATGAAGTACTAATGTACTTTGCTAAGCAATTAACCAGTCCCACGTATCTCAAAACGTTAGCTAAAATCGAAATATATCTTCCATTTTTAAGATTCTTCCACAGGTTTCTCTGTTAATTTTCACTATGGGTAATTTCTTTCGTTCATTGTTACTTCTGTTTGGTATGCTTAATGTCAAATTTGTCCCTCTCATCAAAACCAAAGAACAAAGTTTTGATCGACAGTATTGGAAAATATTTTCAAAACGAAATTTGTCTCACATCACTAATTTGAAAATTTAAAAACGCAGACTAAAACTTGAAGACGTTAAAACCCTCAGGAGTAAATACAACGAACTATTTATATAATATGGTACTATTCAACGTAGCTTATACGATTAAAACATACGAATGAAAAAAAAAAAAAAAAAATGCTTAAATGAACAAGTTTTGCACAAGCAACACAATGGCATACGAAATCTGCTACAAATTTGTTTACATTAATACGCTGAAAGTTCAGTTGGACCTTCAGTGATTAAACACTCTAAACATATTACTGCGATCAGAAGTTTTGCATCAGTCACGGTAAAAAAAACCTGGTTTTAACCCACGCAAATTCAAGACCTTGCATTATTTTACTTGGAACACTGTTGAACAACAACAAGTGGGTATTCTTGGCAACACGATTTCACCAAAGAAAAAAAATCATACTGAACATTAGTTTCTTGCTTTCAGACCTCATATTTCTGTGCACAGTTATAGTGATTTAGTTAGGAGCAAGTACGGTGGTCTACGAAATTTTTCTTATAATCTTTATCACGAGAAGCTGCATTTCGTTTACTGTTGAGAATCTCAAGGCACGTTCTATTTTTACTTCTCATCTGGTTAAGAATCGTTGGCGGGGTTTCAACATGTTCCCCACAAACCAGTTTCATCTAGAAATTCGATGGAACAACGATGAACATTTGCTAATCCTCTAAAAACAAAAAACTAAAACCTTTTTCAGAAGGTTCTGTCTTAAATTAACTTTGAATAAACCATCTCAATCAGAACGCTTGTAAGGTAACGTCAAGTATATGAAAGCCATTGGTGATCGTGGACAGTAAGAAATTGAGGGCAAAAATATTAACGTGTACACTTTTCTCAACCTCGTTGAGCACATAACAGTGCTGCATAAAAACAATAACCAAGTCCAACTGCAGCTAGAAGCTGAAGCAAATGTTTATTCACGTACTGAATAAACCACGAGAGGATATAACAAAGAAACTAATTTCTGTGAAATGGTGGTTCATACACACACAAGCCAAATGTCAACAATTACTGAACGTTTGCGTAAAACGAACGATACGCTTAATTCATCTCTTAATGAAAGATTAGATTAAACCGTTGGTAGAAAGACATTACGCAACAGCACTTATGATAACAATCGTATATTATCGTTGAACGCAAATATTTATCTGGCACGCAGAGCAAATGAATCGTCGGCGTTAGTGTATGTGTACGGATAAGCCAGGCAAACATTGGATGTTAACATCAGGTGCGCGTCACTAACATTACAGCTATACATTACCCCACTGTATTCCAACATTAACGGATCGCTGTTTAATTCCAGCTCCGCTGCGTAACACACACATTAATATTAACGTGCTGCAATATTGCTGAATATGTATGACATCGTTAGGCAGTGAACTTCAGACGCAATTCGGGAAATTAATATCAAACGGTTTAGACGTACACCACCTGTACTCTCCGTCGCGCCGAGGGTCGTTTAGTCATCTCGCTTGTAATGAATGGAACACAACAGCAAAGCGGAAAAGCTTAGTCGGAGTACATATTTCTTTTCGGGCGCATACGAGTAGTCTAACAATAGCTCATCACAAGAATTCCAATCGGCTTGTGAACTTTTATGATTCACTTTAGTAAAATACTTAATTCTGTTCCGATGAAATATTTATTTTGCAGTATTAAATTATCCTTATAAGTAGCAGAGTATTGTAATTGTTGAGAGACTTTATGGATCTTTACTTTTTTGCCGGTACTGAAAGAGTTTGTTTTTGACGTGTATTTCGTTTATGAACCATATAACTTTGTAAAGACGATAAATCAAGTAATAATGTAGTTTTTTCTATGAATAGATAAAACCTAGCCAGATTGTGTCCCCCATACATCATCCTAACGGGATTTCATTTAGCTCTTTTTGTTGTAAATATTTGACAAATGTGCGTACTATATCGGAGAGGAAGCAGAACTATTACAGCTATAACGCTACCTAAACATACAGCTAACTATCTTGTCTTGTAGCTGTCAGGATACTCCGTAACGATGGTATCTACAGAGTCATTTACACCAGTAGTAGTAGCAGCAATATACAACGAAACCATCAGTGATTACGCTCATCAAATTTCATCAGTATTGGTAAGTAACTTAGAGTTAACACGCTCTCGGACGGGAATAACAATGTAACAACCTAGTCAGTTGAAAGTATCAATTGTCATGCAAAAATAACTAAGAACTAGTTCACTAGAAACAAGTACAACGATTTTACCTTACAGCACTGTCACATTAAAAAAAATTACCGTTGTTTTAATATTTATTTGAAGCAAATACACTGATAAGCCAAAACACTGTGACCACTGCCCATCGCGAGACTGAATGCCGTCTGGTGACGTTGCGGGTACGTCAAACGGGAAGGAGAGTGTATAAACGAAGCAGAGACGCAGTGGGAGTGATTCTAACGACGATTCGCGTATCAAATTGGGAAACTCACTGACATAAGTAACTTTGACAAAGGGCAGATTATTACGGCCCAGCAACGTGGGAACGAGCATCTCGGAAACAGCGAGTCAGCTGTTGGCGTATTACAGTAGTCAACGTCTATGAAAAGTGGCTGAAGGAAGGTGAAACCACGAGTAGGCGACAAGGTTGAGATAGCCCATGCCTCCTCACAGTGTGTGGAGGTGAGAGGCTTGCCCGCTCGATAAAGAATGATAGTGGGCGATCTGCGACAGACCTGACGGCAGAGTACAATGCTGATGCAGGCACAAGTGTTTCGGAGCACACCGTTCAGAACACATTGTTGAACATGGAGCTCCGAAGCAGGCGGTCCCTAATTGTTACCATGCAAACCCAACTACATCTTCAATTACAATTGCAGAGGGCTCGAGATCATCAAGACTGGAACGTGGATCAGTGGAAACATGTAGCCTGGTCAGATGAATCACGTTTCTTGTTGTACCAGGTCGAAGGTAGTGTCAGATTACGTCGTGTTCCAAGCGAACGGATGCGCGAAACATACACCGTACCACGTACGAAAGTCGGTAGGGGCAGTACTACGCTATGGGGGACATTCACCTGTCTTCTATGGGACCTGTAGTAGTGACCGAGAATACGAGAAAAATATTACGGACCACCTGCATCCCTACAGGCATCATGTATTCCACGACAGCGATGGAACCTTCCAGCAGGATAACTGCCCATATCACAACCCAGAATCGTGATACAGTGGTTTGAGGAGTATGATAGCGAACTCACATTGATGTCTTGGCTTCCAAATTTGCCTGATTTCAAACCGATAGAACACATCTGGGACGCTATCGGGCGCAAACTCTGCGTTCACTAACCACCCGCCAGTAATTTAAGGAAATTGAGTACTGTGTGCATAAACGTCTGGTGCCAGATTCCTCGGGAAATCTATCAAGGACTTGTCGAATCCATGCTACGGCGAATCTCTGCTGTATTGCTTTCCAAAGTTGGGTCAACATGCTATTAAGCAGGTGGTCATAATGTTTTTGCTCATCAGTGTAAGTACCCATTACTTTGATCGAGTGAGAGAACTTAAAATTGCGTTTAAGGTATCAACAGCATTCCAAACTTATCAATTCGTCACAGTCACGTATAATTCAGATCCACAAGTTCGTTTAACATACAAAACATTAGAAAATTATGCTGAACTTATCAGAATGGACGGAACGAAAATGCTTGATGTGAACAAACTCATAAAGTGTGCATTACAACTCTTTAGTCGTATTAAAGGGTAGGAAAACTGCTTCTTCAGAAAATTTCTTTCGATAAACTTGCTTGCTTTTCACAGTTCACAAACTAAATATGTGGCATCAAATGGGTAGCGTTCAGTTTTTATCTACTGCAACTCCAAAACTCGGTTCATACAGGTAAAGTAAACCATGCCACTTAAGCCCAATTTACGTTCGGTCTTTTTCGATTTTTTAAGTTGTGAAAACATGGTCATTACTTACAATTCCTTACATCACACTTCAGTTACAAATTCCAGTATCAGAAAAAGCCATGTTTAGGTATTCTTCTATAAAAGAATATAGTAAACATTTTTAATTCTGAAACATAATAGGAAATACGTAACATAAACCTCATTTCAGGTCATGCATACAAAAGATTTTTAAGTAAAGAACGAAGTTACCTATTCAGGAAATAAATACCATGAACTGAAAATTCCAAACCGTTTGTTAGCTGTGTAAAATGTTCACTCGGAAATGACTGGCATCAGATCTTTATTTGCCTTGAAACAACTGATGGGAATGGAGGACCCATCAAGATAAAGAGATATGAGGTGACGAAAAACATCTGCATAAATAAAGCTAACACAACTTACGCCTGGAACTACTTTTCCGAGTATTATTACATTAGATGCTTTAAACTGTAAAAAATATTTCATTTTACGTACCAGTAAATGAATGAAACAAAAAAACATAACTTTAAAAACCATCGAAAAAAAACATTTATTAATATTTGTTACACGATAGCAATTGTGTATTTTAGTGGAGTAATTCTACATTCGGGTTATAACGCGAATCCATCGGAAAAAATAAAATATGAGGTCTTGATACGAGAAGCAGGAAAAAAAATTGTTACTACTCTCACGGTTGCACCTATGTAAAATGTTCACTCGGAAATGACTGGCATCAGATCTTTATTTGCCTTGAAACAACTGATGGGAATGGAGGACCCATCAAGATAAAGAGATATGAGGTGACGAAAAACATCTGCATAAATAAAGCTAACACAACTTACGCCTGGAACTACTTTTCCGAGTATTATTACATTAGATGCTTTAAACTGTAAAAAATATTTCATTTTACGTACCAGTAAATGAATGAAACAAAAAAACATAACTTTAAAAACCATCGAAAAAAAAAACATTTATTAATATTTGTTACACGATAGCAATTGTGTATTTTAGTGGAGTAATTCTACATTCTAGGGTTATAACGCGAATCCATCGGAAAAAATAAAATATGAGGTCTTGATACGAGAAGCAGGAAAAAAAATTGTTACTACTCTCCCGGTTGCACCTATCGCTTCGAGTAGTGTTTAATACTTCTGCGCAACATAAGCGAAACAGAGAAAGAGCATTGCTTTAATAGATAAGAGTATGATGATATTCATGTGGTTTAATGCAAATCTGAAAGCGTACACGACCAGACGACGACAATAAAAATTTCTAATCAATTGGCTGAGAACTGGTGTACAGATCAATACAGAATTACAATTTAACTTCCACCCAACCAAAAAATCGAACTATGGAAGAACAGACCTCCACTTGACAAATAAGGTATAGCAGGGCCGCATTTCCCCTCATGTAGCTATTTCACAATCAAAACAGCGCGCATCATTCTAAGCACTCAATTGGTATTTATGTGTCGCCATATACAGGCAGCCAAAAGGATTGACGTTGAAATGTATTCTCTTCGAAAAGTTTTACTTTCAGTAGCTACATCTGTAAGTTTATGTACTATCAAAATAACATCAATGTAATATTTGCGAGAGTCAATGGATTGTGAATAAACAACGTTTCGACAGCTCGTTTGGTCAGAGTTTTGTCGTTTTCATGACTCCAGCCGACTATACATTGTATCAATGGGCCGGCAAAGATTCCACATAACATCAATTTCTTTATAGTGAAAGAAAAGTAATAATAATCAGATGACTTTTGCGCATATTTCTCACAGAAAAAGCAAAAATAATTAAAAAGTCCGAGTAGAAAGAAGATTTTTTTTTTTAAATTACTTGACAGAAAATTATAAACTGCAGTTATTTCTGTTTTGAGATTCGTGTTAGGAGGGAAATACTGTGGACGTAGAGGCGTAGAACAGAGGTACAGTTTGCACACGTCAACGTAGCGTAGTACGCAGTCAAGGGCTGCGCAATACATTACTATCGAGCGGAGCATCAAAAAGCTAATTGCAAAGCAAATGCTGCTGATTACAATAATAGTTTTGTGACTCGCACAATGGGTATTTGTATATCGGATGGCAACACTCGATGGTGGGGTAATTAACGACTCAGCTACACTGATGCCCTAAACAAACTGAAAGCCAATTTTAACGCGTGTATTCTTTGTCGGATAGCCGCTCTGTTTTCAATACATAATTATTGATTTCTCATAAAGTATAGCCATTATTGAAGTTTTGAAACATGGACGCGTGCGCGCGGGGATGATGCACAACGGCAACTGATTACCCCGCGTAATTGTAATCAACAGAACAAGTTCTGCAAATTGCATCACAGCCCGAATAGTTAATATTTCGGTTTGCGGACAAACATTGCCCTTCTGAAGAGTAAGTGGTTAAACAAACAAACTAATTTAGAAAAATGGCAATTACTGCATTATCGTATCTATTGTAAAACAACACAATATATCATAATCTCTAGCGAATAAGCATTATATAAACAGAGCTTTGTTACTTGCCCCTATAATATTGAACTCTCTTCATCCTGCGATAAAGTATAAATTATAAGTGCTATAATAAACACATCATCTGCCAAAAACTCTGATGTCGCTCTAGTCTGTGTTGTACGTACTCACTGAGCGTGGTGGGTGAGTGGTTAACGCTCTCGCCTCGCATTCGGGAGAACGTGGGTTCGAATCCCCGTCCTACCATCCAGATTTGGGTTTTCCACGGTTTCCCAAAATCACATCACGAGAATACTGGTATGGTTCCTTCAAAAGGTCATGGCTGAATTCCTTCCTGTTTATTGTCCCCAGTTCTTTCCCGCCTCTAATGACATCGACGAGGCATAAAGCCACAAAAAGTAAGTACTCGTGAGTATTGTAAAGTGAGTATTATATAGTCTGAAAAAACAAGGGAAAGTAATTATCCTGAATTGTTAAAAATAAAAGCAACAAAATATTGACGGAAAAAAAAACAATAGGACATTGAAGCAGGTATAGACATGTGACACTGTTCTATGGATATCCCTTTTTTGGTATAAATATTTCATTTAAAAAATAAAAATATATTTCTTATAAATCGTTTAAAATCTGTCATCAATCAGAAATGGTTAGGACACCCCATTACCCCATTAGAGAAATAACTGGAGTGGTTAATTGAATTTAAGAATCACCATATCGTCCTTTATCCACCAGATTGACTATAACACATAAGTCATTTTTTCAAGAGGATGAGGTTGGGTGAAGAGATCGCGTCTCAACAGGTAAATTGCGAACAAGCTACCACGTAATTTTCTGGTGCGTTGGCCAATACATAAGCCCCACCTTTTTTCGTGAAACTATACTCCTAACACATAAATCAGCTGAATGCCAGCTGTGCGACTGAAGATAGCAAAATTCAACAGAGATAATTGTTTCAGCGAACGGTCGCGGTTTTTGCACAACCGCAGTCGCTTTGAGTCCCATTTGTGTGGTTGCAGGATATTTATATTACTTTATGGGACTTGAATTCGGAGGCACAGGCTTGCGATCATCTGCGAGTAAGCTGAATACATCACAGCGCTGTATATTCTCCGCCGATAACGCAAGTCTTTCCGAGGATGACAATGACTCGCAAATAAACAAACAAGGTTGGAGAGAGCCTTCACTTACGCAGAGATGGCTGCCAACCGCACCCACCAAACCGGTTTATCGACAAAAGGTCACGAAATGATTTTTCCGATCGTGCTAGCAAGACACCTGCACTAGGAATGCATCACCTGAGGCGGAACTGATGTGGGAACTACATCGCGTGCGCCAAATACCAATTCGACACGCCAGCAATGAGCTTGACTCCCATCAGCCCAGAGTACAATTTCGGTGATCGACTGGGAAGAATGACTAACTTTTTCGCGGCAGTTCTACAGCTGCTGGCCGCAACGGATTAAAAACTTCTCCTATCTTTCGGACTACCTCGACGAAGATGTTTTGTATTAATAAATCATTATCATCGGGCAATTGAATCGTGGAATAATGTGGCCCTTAGCGCTAAGAGTTCAGAGAGAGTTTGAACAGTCTTCTCAAAGTAGAGCGGTATGTCGCTGTGTTCTTCCTCCCGGACTCTACTCCAACACTGATTTTGTCCATCTTGCCTCAGAGTCTCACAAAAACGATTAAGAAAATGCGATCTGGTTTATGCAGTCGAGTCCAGAAAAGAACAATCATATGCAGTTAATTTTTTTAAAAACATGTAACATTAATGGAACGGTTTGTGAATGGAATTTAATGGAGGAATACTAATCATTGAAATTGTTGCTTGTTTTAATCGAAATTGTACCAGTATCATAACAATAACTGCTTACTGCTACTTAAAATCTAGTAAACAATCAGCACTTGAAAGCTGCAAAAACAACTCCAGCGAAGGGAATGAAAATACTAAGCACAAAATGAAAGCACAAAACATACATTCACCCTCCTTACAAGCAGTTTGAGGCCATTTTGTTTTTATTCCTGAGATATTTTCAATCAAATACATATTTACAATATCAGATGGTAGAGGTAATTAAATCCAACGAGGCAATCTGATTTAATCTGTATCTTGTATATAACTGAACAAGAAATATTTCAAAAAAAGGGTTTAAGACTATTATGGTTTAACAATAGCAAACAGGAAGTTTTAAGCAATATGTTTCTTTTCAGTTTGTACGGCCAAAATGTCGAGACTCCATTCGGGTTGTGAAACGGCAACCACTGTAATATTTACAAGAGTTGGCAATCAACACAAAGAGAAAGTGAAATTACTTGCCTGGTTTTGACGCAACACTATCTGACGCTTGTAATGACCAGAAACAAATAAGTTCAATAGGGTCTGAAAATAATGTTCACACAGATTGTCAGCTACTCGCATCCTGAGATCAGTTATTAGAGCTATTTTCGTTTCAAATTAAAAAAGTTTCAGCATAAACTACACTTATGCCACTACTTTTATTTGTTTTTAAAATGACTAACAGCCTATCGGTTATAATTTTCCTGTAATTAGTGAGATGAACACATTCACTTACGGTTGTCGTTTGATATATGGGATTTGCTTTGGTTTCCCCTAAGCATGTACCAATGAAATTAACTCGATTTTGCAGTCAACTCGAAGAAGCTACCCGGAAATAGACTCACTAATTTCAGTAAAAAAAGTGAAACGGAACCTGTCTAGGGCATGTGATTTGGAAAATTATGCAACACGCTTTACGTCTCGTCAACGTCGAGATCATTACAGGACGGAAAGGACTGGGGGGCAAGCAATGGGAAGGAATTCTGCCATGGTATTTTTGAGGGAATTATACAGAAATTTTCCTAGAGTGATTTCCGAAAACCATGGAAATCCCAATCTGGATGATCGGACGGGGATTCGAACTCGCGTCCCCCCGAATGCGAGTACAGAGCTTTACCGATCACCCACCACTCTCATTGCAACACCCTTAATTTGGTCTTATATCTGACGAACTTGCAAGTTTCAATCCAACCATCGTACCTTGAAACATATGGAAACCATTTCATTAAGTTTTACGTCTTTGGTTGAAGTCACACACACCAAGCTTAATCATTTGATTTCCTAAAACAGTAGAAATTCATGCCTTTTTTCAATCCTCTTCAGAGGGTGGTCATATTAGAAAAACATTATAAATTTAGAACCAACCGAAGAAATTACCAAATGAATCGGAACTGTAACAGTATTAAGACAAAGCGCAAGTAAACTGCTTCCAGCGCATCTGTTAGATACGGAATAATTTTATACTGACACGTTAAAAAGCATATTGATTGCAGGCCACATTTCAGTGAAATCTTCTCAAATAAAACCAACCGTTTAATCTGTTTGGCTAGAAAAGAGAATCGTGATGGCTGCTCTGGTGTCGGACAAGCAATTCACCATCGCTTCATCCAATAAAGGCAAGTATAAATTAAAGCATGTGGGGAACTGAAAACTAAACATTGCTAGCGATTGCAGAGTGAGTGAGTATTTGCAATCATCAAACGATGACAAGTAACAAAGAACGGGTCTCTGTAGGTGGGCGATAAATTACTCTGTCAAAACACTACGGTGAAACAGCAAGAGCCGCGCAATTGCATTGAAACATATTTGTAGAATAACAGTGATTAATTAATTATGTTCAATTTAAATGATCGGTTGGCCGTTTCTAACTGTCGGAATGCAATAAATAATACAATACGAGGCAGCGGAATAATCGTGTTCGCTCTTTATATTCTGCTCGTTGAATGGCCAGTCTGTATGTCGGGCTGCTTTCACAGCCCTTTCAAGCTCAGAGAAATTGAAGAGCAGAGAGGGATGGAGTGCTGGGGGAGGTGGTGGGGGGAGAGTGGTAGGTGGGGGTGCGTAATCCCCGCCAGGAAATTCGAAGCTCACACGCACGCACTCACACAGTCAAAATTTCCAATTAACTAGATTTTGAAAGGGGATAATAGAATTTTGTATAATTTCTCTTAGCTTTCTTCCCTTCTATTTTTGTGCCGTATTGATTAAAGCCCTTGTACACAAGAGATCCACTGTTAGAAATGAGGTTTTATCCGGGATTTGCAGTGTAGTCAAGTTTCTGCGCACTGCAAATGTTCTTACTTTTCACAAAAAAGTTTCGGATAGTCAGTATTATACACCGAATTAATACCTCTAAACATCATTTTAACACTGATGAAAATAAGTATTTTCAGCAATTACACAAGGTTTTTAGCGAGCTAAACAAAGAGCCAAGTAATAATTTGAGATACGAACATTGATTAAACTATAAATCGTGATTAAATGTTCAAAGTATAACTGCCTCTCAATGTAAGTTAAACATCATTAGCAAAACTAAGAAAAATTTCTGCGACTTTCAAGAATATTTTTAGATAAACTGAAAAATAAAACAAAAAATTTCTCTACTCGCTTCTTTCTTTCTCATTAAAGTACTACTCTACGATTTTATGTATAAAGATGAGAATTGTCAAAAATAAATGCTCCAGTTACTGGATGAATTAATTTGTTCGCTGCGGCTAATTTGTCCATTTCAGAGCCTCTCGACATTTCCCACGATTCATTTAAATGAAACGGCAAAGAAAGTGGAGGATGCACATTTCCTCTCGATGGAGCCGTATTAAGGAGCTTCAAAGTAAAGAGACCGAAAAAAAGTGAAAGAAAGAACATAGAATTTTTATACATTTGTACATGCCCCTTCCTACGAAATGGTAATAATATTAGAACACGAAATCGGGAAGGAAGGGGGAAGAGGATTTTCATATTAAATAAGGGTGGAATGGGAGTTGTATTACAGATTAAATACGGAGTTGGCACTGAAGATGTAACTGGAATAAAGGGCTGAGATCTGAGAGGGGAAGAGGATTCTTTGATCATGTAAATGGGGTCTAATCTCGGCGGAAAGGGTTTGTTTGTGTGCAAGGTAGCGGGGGCGAGGGGGAGACGCAGGCCAACACAGTCAAAGAGGGCCCAAGTGGAGCTACAAGCTGAGTGGACAGTTTCATTTTTAGAGAGGAAAACGAGTTGCCAAAGTTACCAGCCAATTAAAGCTGTCTTAATATTGACGTAATTAAACTTCTTTCAAAAGGAATTAAACTTTATCAACTGTGTCTAACACTGTTTTCTCAAGTTAAGTTGGCAGATGTTGAGCTTTTCTTCTATTTAGAGATACAATAAACTTGTCGCAGAAGACTGTTGCTTGAACTAATTGGAAAAAGGCGGTTAGAATTATGGGTAAAAACAACCAATAATCCGCAGAATTTAAACGGTAAATTTTAATCTTCAAGTGTCTATTACGAGTAACAATCTTCCAATCGCAAATAAGTAATAGTAATGTCCTTACCTCATACAAATATAGTGATTAACCATAATTTTTCATTGCTTCGCTCGCGGATTTAATTGTCTGGAGTGAAGCGTTTAACTTTTTTTTTTAATTTTCGGGAAATAATAATTATCCGAAACTTGGAAAAAAGTAAATGTCATTTACGATGTTGCCACTTAACACTTTCTTATTTCCGGTGTTCCTCTGGCTATCATAAAATTTTGATTTTAGTTTTCTGTATTTTAACGTTATATAATTCAGGAAAATTAAGTAACCAAACTTTTATACAATTACGTGAATGTTAGGAATATTAATACGAATAGGAAATACTACACATAAATGTGATCAAGTTTTATTACTGATTGTAAGCAGAAATTTCGGTTAGTGTTCTACTGAGGATTGGTGCCATTCTTTTTACGTGTATTCCAGAGTACTGTATTTCAGAAAATTGAATGAATAAAGTTTCGAAGTCAAAAACAATATCAACAGAATCAAAAAAGTGCGGTGTTTACATATGATGATACCTGATCTTTAGTGAGTATCTTTTAAGTTTAAGACCTGTGTCTTTATCTTAGATGAAGAGTGATCTGTCATGCCCATCTGTCTCGGTTACGAACAGATAACTATTTTATCATTTAATTTTTAATTTAATTTAATTGCAATGGAGCACAGGCTCCGGTGGCAATTTCCCTACACACCCGTCTTCCCCCTATCCTGCACCTACCTACATTTGCCCTCTACAAATTTTATCTTTAAATTCTTTCAAAGTTTTCGGTAAATTATTCATCATTTCTCTTGGTAACTCATTCCAATCCCTGACACCCTTACCTAAAAAAGAGAATCTTCCTACACCCTTGTGCCTGAAATCGAGTGCCAGCTTGTGGTCATGGTCATCTTTTCCCTGCCATGCACTACTTTTCATACCTATTGCAATATCTTTCCATGCCTCATCGCCAGTATATCCCCTGTACACTCCCATGACCCTCCTCATTCTCCTCCTGTCTTGCAATGAATCCCATTCCAGCTCCTTTATCATATCCGTCACTGATTGCATTCTGCGATAATTTCCAGAAATAAATCTAGCAGCCCTTTTTTGCACCCTCTCCAACTCCTGTATTTGATACGTAAAATGAGGGTCCCATACTACACTACTCTTACTCCTTCTGTGGAAACTTAGAGTGATTATTTATTTTTGCTTATGTTTTGCGCCTTGTCGACGTCGATGTCAATAGAGGCGAGAAAGGACTGTATAAAAGATACGGGAAGGAATTCGCCCAGGCTTTTTGAAGGAACTATCCCGGCATTCGCCTGCCGTAATTTTGAGGAACAATGGAAAAACTAAATCTCGACGACCGGACGTGGATTTGAACCAGTGTCCTCCCGAATGCGAGGCCAGAGCGTTACCGCTGACCCACCACGCTTGATTACAGTGATAAGATATAACAAAGATTTTAAGTTAGACCATAACCTTTCAATCTATGAAAACTCCATCCGAACCGGTTCGGTAGTATTTGTATGATGCGTTAGCAAAGGGACATACTAAGACAGAGTGCTTGCAGTTTTATATAATATCTAGAAACCTTTCACCCTCCCTGACCCCCAAACTACTGTTTACCACAATGTGAAGAATGTCCATTTATTGTGGAAAATAGCAAAAGAATAATAAACAAGTAAAATCCATCTCTTTTCAGTGTCCATTAAAGAAGATGTCAACATTGTAAACGGAGAATTGGGCAAAAGATTCGAGAGTTAGGAGAAGAGAACAAAACGGAAATACCAATAATTTCTTTACAACCTCTAAGTTCCATTTCGAGAAAAAAAACCTGAAATAAAAACCCCAAGTAGTGACAGGAAAATGTCCTGTGTTGTCACTGTATGAAAGCCGAACGATGAACGGGTGGTAACAGATTTAGAGCATAAAATATTTGGACGCACAGACAAGTCTGAGTTATGTGGTGAACAAGCAACCAGTGGTGCGTCTCACGCAGTCATACCTATTTTAAGATGGAGGCATGAGGAGCAGCTGCGGCAATAACAAGAGATCGCTAGATGATGAGCTCTGCCCCTCAATTCGACCGCGGCCAACACTTGCCACGATACACAAAGTTTACATCTTTACGATCGGGGTGCAAACACGGGCTCTGTGGCCTCTTTGTGTGCTTATGCAAATGGCAAGTACAAGGTCTAAACGAGAGGGACAAACAGACTATTTGAAGAGCTGCGGGAGTTGCACAGTGTGAGGCACAGCATCCGCAACGAGTCACAGCATACACTAAGCTCCACGAAAATGACATGATCATCAGTTCAATGAGTGATTGAACGAAACAGTTCAGATAGAGGAGTTCAGAGGACAGTGAACCAGCGTTCGGGAGAACATGGGTTCGAATCCCCGTCCGACCATCCAGATTTTCGGTGTTCCCAAAATAACTTCAGGCAAATGCTGGGAAGGTTCCTCCAAAAGGCCATGGCCAATTTCCAACCCATTCCTTCCTTCCAGTCATTTCCCGCTTTTAATGGCCATACCTCTACTAAAAGAACAAACGAAACAAAATTTCTTTTTTGTTTGCCACATCTTGTATGGTCTTACTGAACAGTTATCAAAAAATACATTCACTGTAGCTAAGAAACATTTCTTTTTAGTTGTGTATTTCGCAATACACGAGGCTGTTAATTTTGGTTTGTTTGTGACGTATTTATGAGTGCTTATTTAGCTGCTTATTTTTTGTATGAATGGTCCACGTTGCTGAACATTTTTACGTGTTTCTCCGTTATTTTTCAGTTTTACGCTTTTATTTTTCTTAATTCAGCAGTTCAGAAAACCTAAATTAAAACATATTCCATCCAAAGATGTTATACCACCCACCAAACATATAATCCCAAATAGATATTTCACACTCCACCAAAGACAAACACACAACTAAGATTATTACTTCGAAAAATATCATTAAAATTCCACCATCGCATTTCGAATTAGTGCTGTGCGTTCGTACGAAAGCTTGAAGAGGATACCAGCACAATAAATATATAAAAGCTGCGGAATCCTATTGCATGGAACAAAGATCCACATTTTTCTTATTATTTACACTACCCGTATTTTAATACTATTGTCTAATATAACTTTGAAGGTTACATTTAATTCATTACTTCATTGATATCATTAAAGACGCAAATGCAGTTGCTGCTCTCATCTACGCTAAGCGAGATACCAACAATCCAACTACGTTGCTTCTAGGCAGTTCAGAATTCCTGGAATTATTCCCCCCTCCCCCCCCATATCGCAAATTAGATTAATTTTTGTTGTATAAGTTACAGTTCTCTAGTGAAAATTTACAAGACACAGGACTAACAGAGTAAGCGTTAAAAAGAAGAAATAAATTCAGTCCTGCAGGAACCCCTGCGATTAAATTAAAATTTTCTCATTTAATATCGTCTTTTATTAACTTTTATATCGTAAGAAATTACAAAAACCTCCGGTGCGAGTTCGCATATTAAACTTCGAAACAGCTTATTATTGAATCCCTCTGCTACAGAGCAATATAGGTATGCGCAGTAAAAAAAAAAAATACCAATATCGAGAGACTTAAAATATGTGAACATGCTGCAAAAGTTTACACAAAGGAGGGCCGAGAAACATATTTCGCAAAAAAAGATTTCTTCTTCTTCTTATTATTATTATTATTACACGACACACAGACGAGTCAAAATGTATCATATTCCGTCCTCATTCTGAAAAACGACGCACATAAAACTTGTGCAGATTCCCGAACATGCTGGCATAAAATACCCTGGTATCATTTACCGAAAATAGAGACGGCTTTTGTAATTCAGACAAAGGTTTATCTCTTCTCAATATATAAACACATATATAAACATACAATAGGGTATATCTGTCTGTGTGTTTGGCATTACGCTACTGAAGCGACTTTGACGGGTTTTCGCAGACTGAAAGCTTATGATCTAACCTAAAATCCGAGACACGTCAACTGGAACAAAAAATGATGATATATCTTAGCATAAACAGTTGCAAGTAATGACTCTACCCACAACACGAATAATCCAGAGTGTATGTTAACATCTTAATACGTTATTGTTGTTATCAAAGATTGTAGATAAGGCGAATTTAGTTATAAAGTGGACAATGGAGGCATACAAAAACTCAGTGTTTTATCAAAACTCTTTCAGTAGTAAATAATTTTCCTAATTTTTACCTACTGTGTATTTGTATATGCGATAGCGCTACAGTATTTACATCAGTCACTGACAACTACTAGCGTCGTCCCTTAAATACGAGGCGCAACCGGGGAAAGAAAATAGTACAACTTTACAGAAACTGCTAATAATTCTTTACTACATTGGCCATAACGATTTTCCATGGCTTCCCCAAATCACTCCAAGCGAATGCCGGGATGGTTACTTCAACAGGCCGTGGTATAATTCGTTCCTGTTCCCTTCCCCAGTCTTCAGAAATTTAGTGATCTTACAACGAGGCTTAACGCCATAAGAAAAACAATGTAGAATACTGTAATTTTTTGAGGAGCTGAAGGGAAATGAGGTGTGCATTTAATCTGAAATGGAGATCATACAAACCTGTGCTGTAAAGAGATGTCACGAAAGCATATTCATTAGGATATGGTGGCAACACTAGCGGAAGATGTTCCTGATAATAGAACAGTGAAAAAGCAGGCATCTGAATTTAAACGTGTGGAGGATGAAAGAAAATCACTTCAATCACTCAAGAAAATGTGGCCAGAGAACGCGCGAAGGTGATAAGTGATAACAGTCAGGTCAATAATTCGCAGACTGAAGAGAGATCAGGTATTCACCGAGTACAGTAGATTGCATTCAGACTGAGCACTTTGACATGAGATGGGTTTCCTCCAGTTGGGTTCAGAAAAGATTGTGAGAAGAAGCTGATTACGCAAAATGTGTCTCTCTTTGACACCAATCCAGTAGATTTTATTGAACGATTTTGAACTAAGGACGAGATCTGGACCCATAAATTTTCCACAAAATCAAACCAACAGTGAATGCAAAGGAAGCAAGTATCTGCTTCTCCTCCCCAGAAGGTCGACGTTAGTCCTTTTGCAGTCAAAGTTATGGTGTAAGTTTTTCTGGAATCCTAATGGAGTAATGCTTCTAGATTTTCTGAAAAAAGAGTGAAAACATCATTAGGCCACATTATAGTAGTTTAATGAAACAACTTCAAGCAGCTTTCAAGGAATACAAGAAAGTTGTAAAAAAAAGACGCTTATTGTCAGGATTGCTCTCTCCATCACAAGACTCTCATTTTCATGGCAGCAATTCTCAATCGTGGCTTTCAGTAGGAATCGCAAACACGCTGCTCACCCCATGTGATTTAATAGTCAAATTATGACGTCATAAAGGCTGTCGCCTCATTTCATTAAACTCATGAAAAGTCGCCTTACAGGAATGGCACGCAGATATTCGATAGTCAATACACAATATATGACGAGCTCAAAGAGAACTATGCTGAAAAAAAGACGTCAAGTTGTCTTTTAGCCCACGTGAATCAGTGCACACGCCATAACAAACCGTTTCATCCTGCCAGCGGAACTCAGCACACAAATGCGCGAACGCTGTTCTGAATTGAAGGTCGTCATCCGATTATTATTAGCAAGAAACCTTAAAAGCGCACTTCTACGATACATAATGCGTTTGATGACTTCATCGACGAAAAACCGGATGCCAAATGTATTTTAAATTGAGCAATGGCTTAAAATTTATCCCAAGAGTTTCTATAAATTTAATGGCCCTTCAACTTTTTCGGGAATATTGCTAGTTATCGGTTTTTTCCTTAAAAATTAACCCAGAAGGAGAGGTTCTTCCATACATTACAAATTCGTTTCGAGCAAATTACTGGCGCTAATTTTTTCACTTAATACTGATTTTGTTTTGACATGATTTGTTAAAATGAGGTCCCGTAAGCGCAAGAGCGCCTAGTTATGAAAAGCCTCGGCAGATTACTTCAGAATACCCACAATAAAACGAAATAACGCTCTAACACCTGTAAGACCAAAATAAGAAGTCTGCCTGCGTATTGCCAGTTTGGAGACGACAGTTGGTGTCGGGGAGCAGCACATACATGTACTTGCTGCGAGACTCATGTGCGGCGCTGTCCCGCGGGTCACGACCGCGCCGCAAATGGCCGCAATCTGTTCCACCTGGACACTCCCACCAATTACGTTAATTTCCTAAACTGTTCCTGAGCCGTTATTTAAATTCCATTCGTCCATTGTGGCTGGACAAGTGGAAATTAGGCGAGGAGAAACCAAAATAATAAAATATGCACGTGTAGGTATACACACTCGGGATTACAAAACCACAGATGATTTAAATAATGGTATAGCTGGCTGCCAGTTTTAATTTGTTCTAATTCAACCAGCCGTGACGGCTGTGTATAGTTTGATCTGGACAGTGATGGTATCAAACAGGTAGTTTGCGGCAATATAGCAGGAGAGCAATATGTGGCTGACAGGTATAAACAGCCACCAGTCCTCACACAGCCATTGCGTAACCAGCTATCATACGGATTCGCTGTGGAAATTATGATACCATTGCGAAAACAAAAGTGGTAAAAATAATACAATAGATACAAAGTTTTAGCCATCGTAAATTTATTTAAATATCTCCCATTTATCTACGGTTTATAAACACAGCTTTCATAAAAGAAATAGAATTGCGTGAAAGTAATAAATTTTTCTATCCCCGTATTTATCGACGTTTCAATGTAGAGGGCGTTAACAAGACAGCTGATCTTTCCTTTCTTAATAAGCAACATTAAAAAGAAAATATTAAACTCGTGCCAAACTTAAATTTAGTGATTTCAGCTTATTTCCACATCAGAAAAAACTTTAACCAGTTTTCACTCGACATCTGCCTCTGACATTTCTTTGTGAGATGAAACTGAGTAATATGAATTTAACCGATAATTCAACGTTTTCTATAAAGTTTGCATCGATTTTTGGATCTTAATGTTGTTGGGACTTCATTACATGGAGGAAGATAGGGTGTTTGGCATTCCCTAAAATAGTGAACACTAGTAAATGAACAACACAGTAATAACAAAACAAATGATGCAAATCAAAAACGTAATCATTCGCTGAAATTTCCAATCTCCAAAACGACTATTTGTAAGACTGAGTAATTATGCTTATACAACAGCACTGGGCGAGTTTGAATAACTAGATATAAGGAACATTTAAGATTCTTATAAATTTATGCAAAGCAACAGAACGACCAGAGACAAAAAGGCTGAAGAAATTTAAGTAATAGCACGAGGAAAACTTAATTAAACAAGTTTTTCTCGTAAGTATGCGAAATTTGAAACAGGGAAAGTTTATGAGAGGCTGCAAGTGACAGGAAAAGATTAACAGACAACTGTGTGTAGATACGAAGAGACGAGAACAAAAGGAAAAGAGCGGAGAAATCTGGATCAAAAGAAAATCGTGCTTTGCGGTTTTTCTGGTATTGGGATTGTTTTAGTTAATTTTAGTACCATTTGTTTTGAATTAAATGTTAATTATCAAACATATACCGATAAAACAGTTACCAGCTTAAAGGTATCCAGTGATCACATTGTAAGATCCACAGCCTTAGCTCTGTCATACTATGTTGCTAAATACTGCTGCCCGACTTGGATCAATATAGCCCACACGAAAAATACAGACGTGCAACTCAATCAGGCAATGCGGATGGTTACGGAATGCATTCGGAGGTTGAGTACCCTATGGCTTCTAGTTCTCTGTAATATTTTACCTCCCGCACTAAGAAGATCGGAAGCTCTCTTCAAGGTCTGGAAAAACAACCAGAAGAAACCTCAACTACTTATACACTGAGACATTACACAAGCAAAACACCAACGCTTAGAATCAAGAAAACCGCCGTGGCGGACAGCAGTGAACCTTATAGCGTCCTCTTTCAGCATCAACAAGCTGTGGATAACTCAATGGGAGCAGCCATCTGTAGCCAATAAACATCTAGTTCAATACCCTTCAGTGCGGTTACAAGGATTCAGCTTCCTAGAAGGCGAAAGAATCTTCAATCAGATTAGATTCGAACAGGACAAGGCAAACGTGGTTACTTAATACACAAATGGGGCTGGGCCAGTTCTGCAAATTGTGTCTGGAGCCACCTTACAGTCAATCCACCACATCGCATCTGACTGTCCTCTTCGACACTGCAAAGTAACAATTGAAACGATCAATGCAACTGAGTGGAACAAAGCACTACACCTAGAGATGTAATATTGTACGGGCTTGTGATGTTCACACTCGCCCACACGTCTTGTACATCTCATTAATCACCATACGATACTTAAATAAATAGTATGATAACTGCGCTGTGCTATTGATCAAATATCTCATTAAACAAAGTGTGAATGGAAGGAAAAAGTAGAATTTAACTTCACTTGATAAGAAGCATTGTTATAGACCAATGCTTGTTGATAGTAACTGATGAAATGTTACTGTTAGTGATACATAACGGTCGCTTTTTGTCAGTTCCACATACTTGGCGCGAACAAAAAGTGTAAGCCTCGATGAAAACTTTGAACAACTCTTAAATGTTTGTACGCAGGCGCGCAGAGCGCACCATCATCTGCGACACAAAAGAGTCGCGGAACAATACCGCCGGCGGAAATCAATTATTATAAAGTGCGCCAACGAATGAGCGATATTGTTCGCTCAGTATTGGCTTGTACAAAGTCCTCTTCACAAGCCCATTAAAATCGAACTCGGAAAACAAGCACGAGGATTGGATATTAAACAGTCCTCCCATCCCTTCACTCCTCCCCCCCTCCCTACCGGCCGCGATTCAATTCCGTAATTGTAATTCCTATTTCAATTACTACGAAACAATCGTACCCGAAATACGCGCCGCTGAGGTACAGTATTTTATAATTGAATCAGAGTTCGTCCGACTTGGGTGAGCGGCTCTTCAAATATGCGAGGGCGGGCAGGGAAATGTGTAATGAAACCAGCAGCGCCACAACTGATTACCCCAGACAGCGCTTATCCCGTCACTTGGTCGCGCTCTCTACGAGGAAGGACCTCGTCTACAAAGCGAGCCGCTCAGTGCTCCCTCGACCAGCTCGCAGTATCTAATTCTTTCTCTTCCAAACACTCGATCAGTTGGTATTTTCTCGGGTTTGCAATCTTTTATATAGTCGCATCTAGTTTATCAGCATTTCAGATTCTCTCCAGCATTTGTTTATCATTTAACACGATCCCTCCTAAACTAAAAAGAATAACGGACAGTTTTCTAATCAGTATAGAGTAATTATGGGGCGTCCGTTAATTACTTGAGTTGAAAAGGGGAGGAGGGGGGAGGAGGGGGGAGGTAGACGGAAATCTCACGTCATCTTTTTGCATTCTTGAAGAACAACGGAGCTAAAACAAAATGAAGTCCAAGAACGACGCCAATACGGGCTTGAGAGGGGGTACAACCGCCTTAAAAATCAGGAGAGCAAAAAATAAGTCTAAAAAAACTAAGAGGTCGGTCAGCAGAGAGTGGGGGAGGGGGAGTTACCCCGCAAGATCTCACGTCATCATAGAGGGGGGTCCGACCAGATCTCACCACGGGACAGGGGGGGGGGCGGAATTCCGGAAAAAGACTTCACGTAATTAATGGACTCACCTTACTCCAATAAAAGTTTAAAAAATAAATAAAAATACTTTTTTTTTACACTTTTGCATCTTTTGTTGACCATATTGATAAACATTTGTATATACTTAGTAATTAAGGGTCATTCAAGAGATAGGTTGCATATGGCCATCAGTGTAATAAGTTTACAAATAAAACATTTTCATTCAAATACACAAATATATTATTCTACATTGTCAAGATTTTGCAATTTTCTGACCGCTATCTGACTTTAGAAAAGTCTACTTAGAAAAAATTCCGCCCAGCTAGGAGTACCAGGCAAAAGGGGCCGATTCCACGTCGTTATCTGAGTGGTAACGCTGTCTCGCCAGTTCATTTTTCAAGCTACCAAACACAAGAATCACATGGAGAGGGTGCCATGCAGCAAATACAAATTTGTTCAGGTTCTTAGCAACATTTGCCGTCCTGGCCCCCTTGTTCAGAATCTCATGACTATGGTTTCCCGCAATAATCAATGCGATCCCCATCCTCCGTCCCATAAGTTACACATTTTACAGTCTAAAATACACCAACAATCCTCCAATAGAGTAAATGCTCTGGATTTCACAAATCCGGTTCTATAACGGGTAGGGAACACGTCCTCCGACTCTCACACGGGGGCGTCTATTAATTACGTGGGGTGGTTTTCCGAAATTCCGGACCCTCCCCCAATATGACGTGAGATTTTGAGGGACCCCCCCCTCCCCGGTTGAGCGATCTCGTAGGATATTTTTAGCTCTCCTGCTTCCTGTAGCGGTAATATAACCCCCCCCCCCACCTGAAGTCCTTATAGGCGTCATTTGAAGACCTTTTTTCAGCTCTACAGCTTCTCATGAATTTAAAAAGATGACATGAGATTTCCGTCGCCTCCCCCCCCCTTTCCCTTGGTGAGATTTCGTTTGACCCCTCCCCCTCACTCCCGTATTTCACCACAAGTAATTACTGGACGCCCCCTATTACACACCTGACGCTAGTGCACACGTGCGGATGTTTCTAGGTCCACCAGGGCCGATACAAACAATCAACAAATGCAATCACGTAGAAAAATAATAACTATACGAAATTTGGATTGTCTTAAATTTGATAACGGTATCGCAAGAAACTACAAGTCTACAACAAAAAACGACCATACCTATCTCCTGCCGGCAAATAAATATTTCTAAAGGTTTTTTCTTGTGACGAACCCTCTTTCTCCCTTCATACTTAATTAAAATAGATAAATGAGGTATCATTTTAAAGATTAACTTCTCCGTTTTGGTAACATTATTATATACGGAATTTTTGGAAATGTCGCTTGTAAATGGCAGAATTATGAGCAATCAAGGTGACGGGAATGATATAATTCAGAGTCAAGCAGCTAGGCTGCGCTGGCGTCGATAACGAGTGATCACATAACCGCTAGATAGCAGCACCACATATCACAGAGATATTCATAAACTGCGCGTGTTCTCTAGAATAATGAGAAGGGTTCAGACCTATAGGACAGGTCATATTTTTTTCCCTGCCCTCTTTTTGAGCTGTAATGCTGAATTAAACACTGATTCGACATTTCTTATCGTATTCAAATGTATGTTATATAGCACATAAATGCATATTCAGACCATTTTCCTAGTTTTGGTCCTATTTCGATAATATTTATGGTCATATTTTGAGGAAAAATCTGGTAGTTTTTTTAATAGTACTGGGAATTCACTAGATATAGATGAGAAGAAATTAAGGTAATTATTCACAGAACTGTACTTCTGCTGTACAGGTGGGGTAAAAGAAAAAATAATTTTCACTGTGGTCAGAATTCACCAGTGTTCCGCCCGTCTTTTAATCTCGACGATGCAGCAGAAGCATGCCTGTGTCGATCCCCGTCAATCAATATCTCAATGAAATATCCTCAGTCATGGTTAAATCTGAAGTGGATCAGTGAGTAGACCTACCGACGCGCCATTCCGAAAATAAAATTTTCTGAAAGTGCGAAGTTGCGTAAAGGAATTTAGAGAGGAGTATTTTAATACAAATGAAAAAGTTCTATTTTGTAAATTATCTGAAATTAAAGTGACTTCAACAAAACGATTTAAAATTTAATTTCCCAATGATGCAGCGAGTGCACGGAAGCAAATTGTGCTGTCTACGTGAAAGCGACACTACTAGATAAAATAAATGATGTTTAAATAAGCATGTTTTGATATATAGTAAATTTATATGTTAGGTCATATTTACTCATTTTCAAAGTCATATTTGCCTGCAAATTTCTCTCTTTTTTTTTTGTCATAAAGATCGGAACTCTAATAATGGGCTTTTAGATACTTTTGCAATGTCTGGGAAACATTTCATCATTTGTAACGGTTTCCTAAGATGTTGCGGTTTGCTACGTATTTGATTCAGTTGTCAATTGCTGCCAATGAGCCGATTGTTCCTTTCATTCTGCTACACACCACCAACCTCGCTATTCATCGTATAACATTCGCGAAAGTTTCGCACGATCCAGCAAGTAATTATCTTAATACGTATACCGCCTTCGGTGCACACACAAATCCGTACACGTATGGATCTGGATAACTCATGAGGATCTTATGCAAGAGCAACGGAGACAAAGGACAGGTTCAAATGTAAAAAATTCGAGCACAGCTACCACGACGAGACATTCCAGCAGGAGGGAAGCGTTCAACGAGCTACACGTCTTTAGTGGGGTCCGAACACGCGCCCAGCTGTCAGCGAGACGAAGCGCCACTACACAGCTACTCGCTCGGTGAATAAAAAAGGTTAGTCTGCGAGCGATAAGCAAGGCCAACAGCGGAACGGCATTAAGCAAACCCGGCGTCGCTGCGCAGATTCATCACAGAGATTGATCGCCATTACTTTCCTCGCGCAAAGAACCTCGCAGCTTGCAAAATAAAAGCTCATCCCTTTTTTTTCCAGGTGAGCTGTCGCATATAACAAGGGGAGAAACTTGGGAGCACGTTATCCCGTTTTGAAATTCTCACGACGTGAAATTAAAAAGAAATTATGAGGAGCGTTTTTGACCCAGTGTATCTCTTTTATATACATGGTTTTCAGGTCATACATTAAAACTAGTGAGGAAGCCATGACTCAGACGGATTAATTAGAGCGAGCATCGTATCGCGCGGGTCAGCAGTATTCAGCCTCACTGGAAAGTAAAACCTCACTGAAAGGTATCGCCGAGAAATTAAAATTAACTTCTCTAAGATGTTTGGTTCCATATGCCCTTACCTAAATAAACTTTATTTCCTGCTAGCAGTCTTCCTCGATGCTGTTTAAACTAGCTCACCCTACGGTTTATGGAACGCGCGTCGATATCGTATACATACTCACTCCACAAGCGCGTGAATTAATGTTGCTTCCCCGTGTTCGCCTCGCAGCACCAACCCACTTTTCCGACGGCCTCATCCAACAACTTGTTCTCTCGCTCGTCCGACTAGACTGTTCCGTGAAATTTTCGTAGAGCGACTATTCATTAAAACAGAATTACACGACACGGCGGCAGAATAGTAACACAGGAACAAAAGAACGAAATTTAAAAGCCATGTTCCGAAGTACTTAAGGTACAATTCAGCACGTTCGCGGCTACTTGTCGAAACTGGGCGATAATATGAATTAAGCTAGGCACGTTCCATGTAGCAATCTCCGTTCTCGTTTCTCAAGTTGCAAAACTGAAACTTTTTTTTTGTTTATGGCTTTACGTCCCGTCGACGACGAGGTCATTAGAGGCGGGATGGGACTGGGAACAAGGAACGGGCCTTTTGAAGGAAGTATCTCGGCATTAGCCTGGAGTGATTTGGGGAAACAATGGAAAACCCAAATCTGGATGCCGAGACGGGGATTCGAACCGTCTCCCTCCCAAATGCGAAGCCAGAGCGTTAACCGCTCATCCACCATGCTCGGTAAAACTGAAACCTGATAAGTTGTTTAAAAGGTACCAAGTGCAGGAATCTATCATGCAACTCTAAAGAGGAATCGTTTCAATGTTCATTCAACAAACTGACACGAAAAAATGTGTATCTTAAGGTTTTATTTTGCTGTGCGTTCGCCATTACAGGTATTACAAGATTATTGTGGTACCAGTTTTTTTTTTTGCATTCTACTTGTACGTAGCCTATAAGCAAAGAACATGCTTCATATGACCTCGAGGCGTACGAGAAACTCTAATCATAGTCGATCCCGGTAAATTAGAGGGTAGCGCGTAACATACGGAGAGTCATCGGGTCGAGTCCGGGTGACTTGAATTAGGTGTTGTGTTCCTGCTGTGTCTTCCATAGTGTACATTCGGAATTTTATTGAGAAAATATTTTTTAAAATGTAAAATTGTGGTTGCCTGGTGGCCGAAAATTCCATATGCCTTTAGAAATAAACACGGTAATCGGGAAGTCTTATCCGGCAGAGTGGCTCAGTGCAGAAGAATAAAAAGAACGAGGTGTCTTACCGTTGGTCATATCTCTGGAGGTCCGCAGTTCCTTCCTGAATCCTGAGTCTGAAAGCTTTCCTGATGAGCAGGCACACGGCCATTGCAAGAGAATCATCAAGTTTCACTTTCAAATATTATTTCCTCATTCTGACTTCCTAACACACAATATTCATCGGCAATTAGCTTTGCTTATTTCTGTGCCACTTTAAACTCTCATTACCGCCCACAGACAGACACAATATTTCGAGATGGTATTTTGAAACCAATCTCCTCCAATGAATGTGGAGAATTTAAAAGAATAACCGACATAATACCACAAACATTAAGAATTTTCTAATGTTAGGGAGTAAAATTAAAACTGATGGCCAAAGCACGAACGATATAAGAAATTCGTTAGCTCTAAAAACAATGGTGACAATCCTCTTAGTACCAAACATTTACCTCGGAATTAGAGAAAAACATTCTAAAACTTTATGCATGAGGCGAAAATTAGGAAAGATTAGAGCTTTCCAAATAGGCTGAAGATTAACTGAACAGATAATGAAATAACATCTTCTAAAAATGATACCGAGCCTGATGGTTGAGTGGTTAACGTCTGGGTCTGGCATTCTGTAGAACACCGGTTCGATATCCCGTAACGTAAAAAAAAAAAACTGGTAATGATAGGTGAAGAAAGCAGCTTGTGCAAGAATATCACAGAAAGAAGGTATTGGTGATAGGTCATATTAAAAAAAGAGAAACATTTAAAACCATGGTGAATTGGTTAGTTTGTTTATGGATGAAAAATGGAAGGGAGGGAGAGATTGAAGAAAACTAGAACGTTATAAATTATATGAAACGGATCATCGAGGACGTAAGTTGTTATGAGCTCGTGGAGCTGAAGAGAGTAGTTCCAGAATCTAAAAACATGAGTACTACATGAGAGAAGACAAGGACTGAACCCGTAACGAGGTCGCAACTGTCGTACTTGTGCATACCATTACCGTGAGTGCCGTGACCAGCTGGTTCCGAGTGACAGAGTTGCCAAGTGTTGACACATAGCACCTCACCTCTCTCCCTGCGGCAACGTCCCGTTACGGTATCGACGACTCATGTCTGCAACTATTGTGAGGTTCCAGAAACTGCGAAGCGCTTCACTAGAATTATTAAACTAAATTTCACGCAGGCAACGACAGTTTCATCCAATCAAGCTTATAGTTAATGTCAAGGTTGATTGCTTTAAAGTTCTCCCTAACAGATCATCATCAGTCAGTTCAATCATTAAATGAGGACTTTTAGAGTTATGAGACGGTCAGTCTTCTCCAGGTCGAACGATCTTGGACGATCCTCTGCCAATCAACTCCAACAACCTTGCGTATGTCTTTGTCCCATCTGTCTGGTGGTCTTCCTCTCGGTCTCCTGAGTTCCAATCTAACAGTTTTTGCCCATCTTTCGTCTTTCCACCGAGCAATGTTTTCGGCTCACTGCCACTTCAAGGAGGCTGTCTTCTCCAAGATGTCTGTGACTGATCTAATATCGATTGCTCTCCTCTTTTCTTTTCTAGTTTGATCTTTCCATACCTCTTTGGACCTTCCTCAGTTTATCTTTCGTAGCTTCATTTAGTGTCCAGGTCTCACTGCCTTATGTCAGCACAGGAAGACTGCAATGGTGGTAAACATTTTATTTTTATTTTTGGAGGGTATATTAGATTTAAGGATAATGGAATGAATGCCTCCCAATAGCTTGCCATCCCAGCTAGATGTGACGATTGGTATTTTTTTTTTTTTTTTTTCCCCCCCTTAAAACATACCTCCACTTAAAACAGGACTTTTCATCTCTTCCGATGGCATTCCTTCCGAAACAAAGGAATTCACAGTCATGGTTTATCGGCGATTTCTGTCTTTTTTTAGGTAAGGATTTTTGACTGCTTATATTATACGGAACTGTCTTCTTTAAAAAAAAATACCAACCTGACAAATACAGTTTTATCTTGGGCAAAGCACCTCTGCTTTAGACAAATCCACTCTCAATTAATTTTCAGCGGATATTAAAATATTAGGTAATTCTTTGTTCTGACTTTTCTACTCATAATTTGAACCCACTTGTCAGTGCTCTTTAGTCCTGAAATTATTTCCTTGCGGTAGTAGAAGCTGTGTTTTACAGGCATAAATTTTCCTTTCTACATACTCGTTCAAATCCACAAAAACATGTATCCATTAGTCTGGACACAACGCAGCTTTCACTTTGTTTTACGTAATGACCCATTCATACCTACAAAATAAAATTCTGTGATAAATTTTAATTTGAAAGCTGTTGCCAATCACAAGCCCAGTTAGTTCCCCTAGCCGAGGACGACGAAACATGAAACTATGCGGCAGGCACGTGTTGGACTGTGAGTGAAAGTTGTCCGAAGCCCCAGGTGAGGATGGACCATTGCCAGCTGGATGAACGCTCCAACACGGACTAGTGCATAACGGGAGCGACTGCCATGCAATTGGCCGATCCGTTCGTGTTTCACAACAGCTAAGCTGCACTCGACAACGATCGAGTCGTGGCGCAATCACTTCCTACAAGCGTCATCAAACTCTGCAGATCCGGAATTTAATATTTCTCTCAGCCTTTGATAAAGAAGTGAATAATTAGTTTGATATTGGTACAACCACTGCAATTTGTTCAATACGAATAAGAATGATTAGGAAGGTTCGCATCTTTTCAGACATCGGTGGTTTAAGGCAATAGATTAAAAATTTTAAGTTTATTTTGAAACTCGTATACTGATGAAGTTATACACGGCAGTAAGGTTTGAGACACTTTTCGATAGGTATATACAATACATAAATAGGAAGGGTCAAACAGTCTTTATAATCATGCTGAAACTATCTTTGTCACCACTAAAATCGTCGTTTTCCAGTACAGTTCGTTATAACTTATTTACATTTAATACAGTTTTTTATCTTAGTACTCGGCCGGACTGGGTAACTTCATATTTCTCTCTCCCTCTCTGATTTTCGAAAGAAAAATTTAATTGCTACATTATGCATCAATCTTGATCGAATGTGAAAGTGGAACACATGCCTGTGAATGTAGCGAATATGCCAGTACCACCAGTATGCTCTTTTGTTCCTGGGGACCCACCATTGTGTCTATGAGTGACATCAACTCGTCTGTCACCAGGAACCTCCGCCGGTAGCTGAAACTTCTCCAAGCGATTGGCGGAACAATTCGGTGTACTTTCCGTTGTAGAACGGGTTTTGTATATACATTAAATCTGACAGGAGAAAGCCTGGAGGATATTTAGTTGCCGGGTGAAACACGGTATCGGGCAGAGAGAAAAAGAGTATCGAACCGAGGAACTGTAGACAGTATCAAGTGTCAGAGCTGGTTAATGAGTCACGACAGACTACTGGGAGCTATCACCTGTAAGGGAGCGTGCACAAACCACGTAGCTCCATTTTGGCCTCCTGTGAACCCCCCTCCCCCCCACGTAGCCCTCCGTGGCTTTGGCCTCTACCCCCCCCCCCCCCCCCACGTAGCACGTAGCTTTTTTCCCTTTTTTTGACTCCAGAAGACATTTTGTACTGTTTTCTCTTGTCAGACTATTGTAAATTACATACGGAGATAATTAAATGACGGAAATAAATATTCACACGCTGTTGTGAGTTCTGTTCCTCATTTTAACTGTGAAAAATGTTATAAAAGGAAAGCTACGTGGCCTGGCTCGGAACCCCCCCTCCCCCCACGTAGCCTAGCGTAGCCTTCCAGCACCCCCCCCCCCCCCTGGACCGAGCCACGTAGTTTGTGCACACTCCCTAACGCTACCCGTCGCGTCGTCTAATCGGCATAAGGGGTGACTCCTACACTCAGCCTGCTTGGCATCTGCAACCACCCAGATGAGACAACACTGCAGTAACATTGAAGCGCTAATCGCAGAAAATGTGTTTTTCACTCAGTAACGACTCCAGAGTTATTTCTTTCTAGCTCTACTGAAACTATCGCAGTTTAGAAATATTCTGTTTCTCATTTGTAATGCAAATTAATTTAAACTGTTCGTTTCTAATATTAGTTTGTTTGATAAATAAACGGTAATTTTTGTACACGTTAGATCTTTCATTCAAAATTCAAATAATTTTCCTTCAGTAAATAATACTTTTTTCATGTTTAAAGTTTTGCCATTCGTAAGGAGATAACCATGCTTGCCATTCTACCAAACAGCAATATAACCTAAAACTAAGTCAAGTTAAGTTGCTTAGTCATTGATCTGCACATCATCATTAACTAATATCTATCAAAGTAACGAACACAACCTTGAAATTACAACATAGTGCAGTTATTAACTTTCTCACAAATACAAGTAAGAAAGCACATTTGCAATTTAAAGGTGAGGGTAGTGCAGTGGAAATAGATAGATCTCGCTATCCCAAGAGCAAATGAGGAAGCGTCCATAATCTACGTAACTCCATTCTGGCTTCCCCTAACCCACCCCACCCCCCCCCCTCCCCCACTTAGCCCGACGTAGCTTTTGCCTGTGACCCTTCTCCCGCGTGGCACGTAATTATTTTCGCTATTTATTCTATAAGATATTTTGTACTATTTTCTCTTGTCAGACTATCGAAAATTACATACGCACATAAATGACTGAAATAAATATTCACATGCTGTTGTGTATTCTGTATCTTATTTTAACTGTGACAAATAATATGATTGAAAAACTACGCGGCTTGCCTCGGAACCCCCTCCCCACGTAACCAACGCAGCTTTCCAGGCAACCCCCCCCCTTTTTCCTTTAGACCGAACCACGTAGTTCATGGACGCGGCCTAAGAAGTTTATAAAGCCGCCACATCCAGCATTGGGTAGAAATGAATAAAGCTTGATCTCTTGTGTGTGGAAATTTCATAGGTACCTCCAACATCATCTTTTGAATGGAAGATATAGTGCATGAAAAAAAGCACTGCACAAGTCTTGATTTTTGCTCTAGAACGTCTGGTTTCCTACTTACTACCGTCGCAACAAATAAGCAAAGTAATTTAAAAATATGGTCTTATTAACCCTCAATAAGTTTTTTCTTAAATTTATTTAACGGATCGTGGAAGTCTGTTTTACTGGAGAGGGTCTGAATTTATTCGCATTCCGATCGCGATACCCATGATATGTATTAATGAACGAAAAATACAGATCTGTGTATTCAGATAGATAATGTGATACAAAATTTTTGTTCAATTTACGATCCTAAGAGTTAGGCACGAGAGTATCTCTCCCTGCTTCAAGTGCCTACGCAAGACACACGCTGCATCTGGAGGCTGTCTGGTACAGTCAGCAGACAATTGCTGCAGCTATGGTAATGAACTAGCGCGGGCGGCCCGTAGCGGGAAACGAGTTTGGCCGCCACTTATAACTTGCGGCCAGCCAAAAAACAGAACACGCTGACGTCTAATTATCGTATCAGTGGTCCAAGTTAAGTGATTGTGAGCCGGTAACAGGTGACTGTGGGCTAGAGTGGGGGGTGTTTGGAATACACTAATGACAGCCGAGCGTATGGGCACAGCACGGCAACCCATAATTAACCACACAAGTTGGCACTTTTTGTGTGTACAGTAAGCAAAAATGACTGTGTAACTCTGCACTAGAAATGAGTCCTTTCAGGAATGGGTTGCGTCCGAATGATAATCTGCTGTGAAAATGTAATTCGTGCATAATTTAAATAATTTCCGATTTAGCAATTTAGTTAAGGCTGTATTGGATATTCAACGTGTTCCTCTCAGTTTTATAGTCTCTTGTATGTATTAAATGTGCGGATAGTGCAACCATTAAAAACCAACTTTTGGCAACACTTATCAGCGGCACTTATAAGCGATTATGGATATTTAAAAGTCAAATAAACGTCTCACCAATTTCTTTTTTGCTTCGTTTGTAATTGAGGCTCGCTCAGGAGCCGTAATGCGACTGAGTTGTCCAAGGTGATTCACAATCATCCACAGATATCACACTTCAAAAACTCGCAGCAAGCTCCTTTATCCGCAGCACTGGAGATTTAAGTGCTTTGTCATAAGCGTCATCCATAAATTACGTCACACATATTTAATGGTATTCTGACCCTTCCCACTCCTTGTCACCTTATATTATACTTTGTGCACCCTCCATCTCTTGTGACGTCACACATTTAGCTATTTCAAATTTAGAACTTGATTGAAAAAGCACTTCAAACGTGAAGTTAACAAGCTTATGAACTCCTCCCTTCCTCTCCTTGTCACGTCATGTAACATGTTGTGGACCCTCCCCCTCCCCCTCTCCTCTCTCACTTTAACTTGTGACGTAATGCAACGATTGAACGGCTGGTTATCGAACCATGACCAAACACGAGGAATACGCAGATACAAGTTATCAAATTTCCTGATAAAAGTACAAGCTGAAATTGTCTTCACCATTTGCAAATAATTCCGCTTCTAGAAGTAACTTCCTTTCTTTTATCTTGTGGCTTTATGCCTCGTCGACAACATTAGAGACGGGAAATGATTGAGGGCAAGCAACGGGAAGGAATTCGGGCATGGCCTCTTTGAAAGAATCGTCCCGGAATTCGCCAGGAGCGATTTCTGAAAACCATTAAAATAAAACGTAATCCCGATGAGTAGAAGGGGAATCTCACCAGAGTCCTGCCGAATGTCAACAGGTATTGCCTTCGATGCTAGACGTATGGCGGAACCATTACATACAGAAAACATCAAAGCAGTTTGCGGCTTTTCAGTCATACATACATCCCGTTTACGAACTGCTTCGAGTCTAACTACAAGCGTAACGGAGCTAACCTTAACTAATCTGTTCACACAAAAGTTATAACATGAAGGGGAAAACAGATAAATTTTCCAACTTTGGGGTTGAATATATCACTATTTTGAGGCAAACGTTTGACCGCTTCTACCCTTGCGCAATATCTGTACCATCAGCATTTCTCTTAAAAAGGTTTTAATGAAAAATGTCTAGCAGAATCTGTCCGGGGAATGTATCTGAAATAGATTGTACATTCCTCACTGTAACGCTTATTAATGGTTCGCGAGACAAACTATGATATCAAGAAAGTCGACTGCATCATTACTTCCTCAGTTTTATCAACCCTTTAGCGCAAACGATAATACATGTCCGACTGAGTTGAAAGGGCAGAAAACAAGTTAAAATGAAAGTCAGGTATTCCCATCTGTTGTGAATGATAAGTGTGGGATAAGGAACTCCTAATATAATAAAACAAAACAATAACTTATCATGAGTCAATTTGCTCGCTGAAGTAAACCTCATACAATAACAACTCTCACTGTTGATGTAGCAGAGAACCTTGTCAGCACCAAGTTACAAATCCGTTTCGGGAACATACACTGTAAGACAGCGGACCTAGTCAGCCAAAATTACTGTGCAACATAAATTACGACGAATAAAAACCGCTCCGACCTGTACTGGGCGGTAACATTAACTGCGACGCAGATACGTCTTTTAAAATACGGCCATAACGCGCAGTTATTGCCAATAACTGTACGCCATTCACCGGGCATATTTAATTGGCCGATATAAAAAACGCCAATGATAAGAATCAAATTTAAGGTTCGGAACACAACGGCGCGGGCACGATTCGGCTATTCGCATCCCTGTATATTACTCCGTAATTTCTTTGATATTTTAATGCGTTCACAGAAATTACGTGTAATGGCGAGCGGAGGTAGTTAGTCAGGTGAGAATGTATCTATTTTTGGGCAGGCAGCATTCCAAACGCACGCGGGCAGCCCGCGGCCATTAGTTTTGTTTATGCAGCCCGTCGAGTTAGTGACGCCCCACTGGATGCGATCATTGCACGAGTTGTTGAGCAGAGCTTTTTCGTGTTTTGTTTAATTTTCCGTGATACGGGTAACAACGCAGAAAAATTAATGAGTTACGCACTCGACTGCACGTCCTCTGCATATCAAGAGCTTAGCAGAGTGAAAAAAAAACAACTTACGCGTAAGCTAAATTAAAGTGTCACCAGAGACTAAGCAACAAACAGGAAATGAGCAGTATTAAGATGACGTTGATTAAGAATTCTGCCCCGCTCCATCGCCAAGGAACCATGGAATAAGGCATTTTTCTTCCTGACTATGGAGATTCTAATGATCCTTCGTATGTTTACAATCTGGTCAGATTTACCCAGAGGTTGTGCATACAATGGACAGATTGGAGGTATTGATCGGTGAAAGGTATCTTAACTGTGAATATGGTTTCCTTCAGTGCAAACAAGTGTTATTATTTTTTCTGTATTAAACATAACAGAAGGCGAACACAACACTTACTTAAAACCACCCATGCTCTCTCTACTTATATTTTACTTTCTTCCGCAATCATCTTAGACAACTGGCCCCCTTGCTAAAACAATCAGAGCTCGCTTAAAAGATGATAATATGCAATAGTTTTATCCATTCTAGTACCCATGCAGCTTTAACAGAAGAGTCATTAGACCGAAAAGGAATGTTGGTATTATGAAACCATCGCAGCGTTAGCCTGGAAAGATTCTATGAAAAGAAAATGGCAATACAAATTCAGTATCACTACGCTCCGCTGAAGTGTCTGTGAACTTGTATTCTAACAAAATTCCAGTATAGTTAAAGGACTTTTATTCAAAATGCTCATGAAACTTCAAGAAATAAACTAAAAAAGCAGACAAGTACGAATTCGCGAGAGACTGGAGACTTGAGCTTCATTATAACATTTAACAAGTACACGCGCAGTTGTCATAGCTTGCGGTGTTACGAATCTTATCAAAGGACTCTTTGCTTTCTTGTCATAAAACCCAGTATTGTACCAAACAATTAAATGGAGTTTCCATGATAATCCTCCAGCGTACAAGTAAATTTTTAAAATAACCAGAAAAATTTCTGATTGATTTTTTATTTGTTTCACTTAGAGAAATAACAACTTTTAAAAAACTCTTGGAATTCCAGTCGCTATTCCGTCTCAAACTAAAACCTTAAAACCTACATTTGAAATGTCTTCCGATAGAACCTGCACTCAAAATGATTGTGTACTAATCCCGTAGGCCTAAACCAATAAAGCAGAATGCGTGTTGCTACCTTCTGTCTTTCCGTTCTGTCCTTTAGCAGCAAGGATTTTTTTTTTTTTTAAACTGCTTAACGTCTTTTAACAGCGAGGTCCTTAGAGACGGGAAAGGATGAGGGGTAAGAAATGGGGAGGAATTCGGCCATGGCCTTTTGAATGAAGCATCCCGGCATTTACCTGGAGTGATTTGGGAAACCATGGAGCAGCAAGGAAACAAACATTACGTATACCTCGTCATTGACATATGTAAGTGAAATTCAAAATAATTATTAAATGAGAAAAACGAAAGGACGATAAATGATGGTCACATTTTATGTCTGATAAGTATAGTTTTCAAAGACTGTATTTGTTTCCATCTGTCCGTCTTATCTCGTCAAACCATTCCGAAACTATGTGTCACTAAAGGATTCATCTAGAACACATCAGTTCGCCAATTCAGAACATTAGTTAGTCGTAGTGACTGGTAAGCCAAATGCGCGTAACCAACTTAAGCAGGTCGCAGACGGACAAATCAGCCACAACTGGAGCACTAAACAGGATCATGAGCAGTGGACATGGAATCGG
>JARYHS010003506.1:0-16042 GCA_031002005.1 Vandiemenella viatica
CCCCTATGTTGTTAGTGAAACGTGTTTTTCTTGGAATGTTTCTTACTAGACGTTTCTACATTACACTGCGCTCTATACTCTTGTTTTTCAACAATTACACTCGCATCGATATTTCAATCCTTAGCAGTTTTGCTTTACCTCATTCATTATTATCGTTTATGCGAAATATATTTACCCTGATCTTTAACAGTTCATGACGTAATTAAATGTTTATTTATATTTTTACTACTTCCATAGTTGCTCTTCTTGGAAAGACTTGAACGGTCCGAAAATTATTTACAGAAATACCAAGTATGTACGTTCTCGCGGCGGCAATGCTTCATAAAAACTTCTCGGGTTTTAAGCCGCGTCAAAATTGAGCCGTCTGGCGACGTTTCGGAAGCTTGCACTGCTTCCATTGTCAAGCCCCCGCTTAATGTTAAGCCCCCGCTTAATTTTAAGCGGGGGCTTGACAATGGAAGCAGTGCAAGCTTCCGAAAAGTCGCCAGACGGCTCAATTTTGACGCGGCTTGAACCCGAGAAGTTTTTATAAATACCAAGTATGTTTGTATTCTTGGACACTAATATTTGAATCACTAACGCATGCCCAAAGCTACGACTAAATTAACTTAAGATAAACTCATTACACTTTTTCAACCTTAATATTGACTATCCGTGTCTTTGGGCTGTTTTTTTTATCAACATCTAACTGTATCTCCTCTTTGGTATAATTTCCTTTTCTGCCGTATTTTCCTCGTGCGTTTAGACGGTATTCAGTAACTCTGCTTCAATTTATTGTAAGTTTCATTGATGGTCTAAGGCCATCTATGGAGTTCAAACACGCATTACTAGATACGTATACGCAAGAACCGATGCACTCCATTAGGGCAGTGTCATACTTCGTTCAAAAGCAACGGAATGACTTCTCGGCATTTCTTCCAACTTCCAAAAAAGTCGACATCTATTCACATCGTTGCAACAAGTCACATATATAAAATGGCAACAGCTTCAAGGTAATCTGTTACTTCTCTGATATATCTTACAATGAAAAAGGACATAATTTTGTGAAGAAAGCTCGGTCAATTTCAAATTGACGCTACGTAACCATGACAAAGATCAAAACTCTTTTCGTCTTTCACAAGCGCAGACCTACCTGATATGAGAGGCTGTGTATTGTATGTGTTTGTTTGTTTGTTTGTTGCAGAGGTCGCGACACCATCGAGACTTCTCGCCCCCCGCCCCCACGACGCCTCCGCCTCTGCTGCCCGCCGAGGTCGAACCCACGGCCTCCAGCTCCGAGGACTACGATGAGGACCTGCTAGCCAGGGAGAGTGAGTACCGCAGGAAGCACCTTACCCATGTGTCCTCGCAAATATTAAATTGTTTTTTGGGGAAGAAATTTTGTAAAAGCTATATTTCTCGACCTAAATTTAACGGAGGTACATTGTTACTTCTTTTTCTCACGGTGCGCTCTTTCAGACGTCGTTTTTCCACTGTATTCTGGAATCTACGTGAGTTGCTGGGCTCAGGGATGATAGTCGCTTTGTTTCTCACTTCTACTTTAATTTGGGCATCTGGCGCGATATTTTTAAATTGTTAGCCGTTATATCCACCAAATTTTCACAAATTAACATCAAATTATCACTGTTGCTCTCCATCTGACTTCAACCCAGATAATATTACTCATCCATTGATATTTGTTCCGCGAAAATCAAATAACACACAGCGACAATCCTAATTGAACTAGGCACTCTTAGTGACGGTTCGGAGGACTTTGACCTTTACATATACCAGATAATGTTTTTTAGGAACGAAGTCTTTCTCGGCGTTGAGAATGGATGTAGTCTTCTCGGGAGACTAGCCGAGTAAGTAAGTTGTTTCCACACGATATTTCGGCGATCTGAGACTCCGTCGCCATATTCTGATGAAGTGATACATTTCCTCCCCGTAGAGGTGTGTTATATAGGAACGAAGTCTTTCTCGGCGTTGAGAATGGATGTAGTCTTCTCGGGAAACTAGCCGAGTAAGTAAGATGTTTCCACACGATATTTCGGCGATCTGAGACTCCGTCGCCATCTTCTGGTCATATCGTGTGGAAACATCTTACTTACTCCGCTAGTCTCAAGAGAAGACTACATCCAGATAATGTTTTTGTTGTACCAGATACGTGATCACATCTAAACTCAGAGGTTAACGCTATTAGTCGCTGAGTAATACGCTTTAATATTCTTCCCAGTGGGTATGTAGAGAGAGCATAAGGCACTGTTGATACTGATTCGTCCGCGTGATGCAGACATATGATTCGCTGGACTGCTTGTGTTTCGGTAGAGGAGGTCTTAATCGGCTGGCATCGGATTACACCCACTCCTTTCCTTCTTTTTTCATCCTCAAAACTCTACACTGAGAATCACACTTATAACAACACGAATTCTTTCACAGAGGTAAATAAATGCAGCGGGAAATCTCTTCGGGGCGTTAATGTAAAAAGCTGCAATTCTCAATAGTTACGGAGTACAGCACACACTTCTGATTTTTCCCATAGTCATTTAACTTTCGGCTTTAGTGACAGAAATACCCGAGCTCAGGTTGTAGATGTACTCGCGACAGATAAGTTCGTCTTCACTGTTGTCATTCTTCGCCTTGATATACTTGCTATAATTTGATACAATTTCTCGATCATTGCTTCAGAATGCGACTTTTACAACCATTTTTAACAAGCATTTCCTTGCCTGTTCTTTAATGTCTACGAACCGACAATAACGATATCGGGAATACAAATGACCGTAAATAAAAAAAAAATGTAGTTTTTCGAAAGAAGGAACTAGTATTTTCCATGTACTTTACGACATACCTACCACGTTTCTTACAGATGGCCCTATCTCTGTATTGAGCATATAAGCAGGTTCTCCCATCCACTTCTCTTCATCAAAACAAACTAAGTTACTTTCTACTCTTTTCTCAATCCTCTTTCTTAAATACTTCCATGATGGGTACTATTATTGTTACTAATAATAATACAATATTCCAATTAATTCCATTTATTGCGTAACTTGTCGCAGAACAAATAAAAACACAAATTCTTCACAAAGTTCTTTCACTTCAATGAATTAATATGCACATCTTTCACAACTCTCTTACTACTCAATCATTCAAGTGGAGGCTTGTGCCTCAGCACTCTACACGCCTATGCCATGTCTGTACTGTTCGACAACTTCTCGTGGACTGTGATGAATGTACTGCAGGTATGTGACGAGTGTACTGCTCGGGAACTAGCTACCGAGCCTTTCCTGCGCCGCAACGACAATGAATTCCCTATCACAGAACAAGGCTTCATTATTACTATTTGAAACTTTAATACAAGAAAACATAAAATTTATAATTGACTTTGGAAAAAACATCTGCAATTAGAAATATTATGGATCGGGGTTGGCTGATTACATGTGGCACGTATGTCACAACTTGTCGAGTGATCCCGCTGTAAACTTGCAAAGTTATCGCTTGTGCGTGCTCTGTTTGGTCCCTGTGGAGAAATACAAACAACCAAATTCCTACCAAACGGTCTTCAGAACATTCAGGCCTCTGTTTCCACTGCTGGGCCGACTGTACCGGTGAGATAATAACAGTCTAATGTGATGATAGCTCAGAAAATTATAGCTGTCTTAACCGTTCAGTTGCCTTTCACCAAACAGCTTCTTGATTTGTTCGCTAGTGTCTCTACCAGATTAAAGATCCGACTCTTTTACCTCCTATCTTGCTTCAAAGCAAGCTTCTCGCCCCAACTCCTAGCTACTATATTATTGCCTACCAATAAAGCAAGATACTTAACTCTCCGTTTATCGGCACAGAAGGCACACCACTTCACTGTATCGCTACCATACCTCTTTCACTGTCGGTGGCTACTCAGAAAGATAACAGATCTACACCCCCAGAATCGATAACTCCATTGAGGCATCAAGGATTCCAGGAATTGGCCACGCGTCGTCACCTAGAACTTACACACAGGACTTGACTAGTACACCACAAACTACTAACCTAGATCCAGAACGGCTTACCTGTCTCATTTTACCTTATCTCTGTCCTAATGATAATTACAAACAAACATATCATGATACCCTTTATTGTATCATCAGAAGTAACCGGCATTCTTGTATATCACATAGCCTATAAAAACTATATTTAACCTGTTTCGCATAAAGAAAGTTACTTTGATCACATGGTAGCCACTCAGCTAGCTCAAATTTATAGAAGTAAAGATTCCAGAGCAACTGAGATCACTGTTAAATTACTGGTTTCCCTACCATGGCGTGACGGGTCGCATCATATCAATTAAAATGCAACTGGAGTGGAATCATATGTAGTTTACCACTGTCAGTAAATTGCTTACTGCCCCTTTGACCGTGTTACCTAATCATAATCCTTTCACATAACATCGAGATGTTCAGTTCCACGCATTGTCTTATTAATTGCGGTGACTTCCCCACAAAATTTCTATGAGCTCACCGAAATTATACATTGGACATTACGACATTCTCCTCTGTTGAACGGCGTACCATAATGTATTCTCCTCGCGTCTCTGCGTCCGGGAGTTTATTCTGTGCACACAGACTTCTTGCGTCAGCTTCGTTTAAGCCATGTCCCGTAATACACTTCCATCACTTTTGAGTTCACCTATCATTGACGGAAACATAAAAAAGACTTGGTATCCAGTTTCATTCCATCTTCTACTTTTTTGATCAAGTTGAACTATCCACCAACTATTTTATTTGTTTATTGCTTGGTTTACATGTTTCGACTACTCACACACCGAACAATACAGGTTCTCCCTTGATTTGATTCCATCCTCTAATACACTTGCACCCGCTTAGTTACAAATTATTAATATTTCTTGTGAGTTAGTTATGAACATGGTAGGAACTGCGGTATCAAAAGAAGTGGAAGTAAAAATAGGAGTGCCGCAGGGTAGCGTATTGGTACCATTGCTATTCATTATTCTAATTAATAATTGTGTTGATTGTTTACTATCTGAAATTAGATTGTTTGCAGATGACATAATGCTGTATAAAAATATCAAAACGATAGAGGATTGTAAACAGTTGCAGGGTGATCTGGACAGGATATCTAGTTGGGTTGGTAAACATGAGATAAAGATAAATGCAAAGAAGAGTCAGATAATTAGATACACAAATAAAAAACAAAAGGTTAATTATCAATATAAGGTGGGGAAAGAATTGCTTGCTGAAGAGTTGAAATGTAAATATCTTGGCATTACATTTAATAACAAGCTTAACTGCGCAGGACACATTGGACAGGTAGTAGGAAAAAGTATCAAAATTCTGCACTTGTTGGAGAGAGTGATCAGGGGATGTACGAGAGAAGTAAAGGAATTGGGTTACAAAATTTTGGTCAGACAATTGCTCGAATATGGTAGTGTAGTATGGGACCCATATTTCGCGTATCAAATACAGGAGAGGGTGCAAAAAAGGGCTGCTAGATTTGTTTCTGGAAATTATCGCTTAATGCGATCAGTGACAGATATGATAAAGGATCTGGAATGGGATTCATTGCAAGACAGGAGGAGGATGAGGAGGGTCATGGGAGTGTACAGGGCATATACTGGCGATGAGGCATGGAAAGATATTGCAGTAGGTATGAAAAGTAGTGCATGGAAGGGAAAAGATGACCATGACCACAAGCTGGCATTCGATTTCAGGCACAAGCGTGTGGGAAGATTCTCTTTTTTAGGTAAGGGTGTCAGGGATTAGAATGAGTTACCAAGGGAAATGATGAATAACTTAGCGAAAACGTTGAAAGAATTTGAAGTTAAAATTTGTAGAAGGCAAATGTAGGTGGGTGCAGGATAGGGGGATGGTGGGTGTGTAGGGAAATTGCCATTGTAGCATGCACTCCATTGCAATTAAATTAAATTAAATACACCTTTTCTGCTTGATACCGTCGCCTAGATAATAAAACAATTAGGTGAAACAAAGCTTGAAATTCCTGAAAATAATAAGAATGCATGGTATATACATTTGAGTAAACGTAGAAATAAATAAAATGCTAGCAGAAGCGAAAAGGTTATATTAATTGTTTAACATATAATTAGTTTCATTGGTTTACTAAGAGATCAAAGCAACGCGGTCGAAGTTGTGGACAAATTCTAGTTAGTTCATAATATTCTATGAGCCAGTGTAACATTAAACAAGGAAGGAATTGGTAACGCAAAATTCCTGATAGTTAGGGATTAACAGTATTAGTGCTTCTGGCTGAAGTAGAGATAATGGTATCTCTTTCTCCAGTCACCGGCGAAATATTTTGGCTGGTGGTATGGAGTCCGCGATGTAATCCTGTTAATCCCCTCACTCTCCACCCAGCCTACTCCCCCTTTTTACGATGACCAAGCAGCAGTGCTCAGCTTATCCCATAAACGGAACGACACCGATCCCGCCTCCACGGGCGCAAAAAGTGCGGACTCTCGTTTCCAGCAGAGAGCGAAATAGCCACACACCGCGGCTTGGTCTCTCCTTATTGCGAAATGCGTTTAGCAGCGTGTGGACCAAAAAAAAAAATTCATCGCGCGAATTCTGGCGCTTCATTGCGAACAACCGAGTTCTCTCACTGAATGGTTTTCTACAAAACTCTCCGTATATTCAAATTTCGGATGATATTTTCGATATTATGCCGGAATTACCCGAGTGAAAGAAAAAAACCATTTGCAGGCCCTATTCGAGATGGTGATATGCTGCCCAATACGACCTCTTGTAGAATATTTTTTCAACAGAGACTTCTTTTTTGTCGTTAGTTCAAACGGTGAGCAATAATTTCTTAGTCCGTCTTCACACGAAGCAGCTCAAAAGAAACTGATTAGTAACTCGAATTACCAACCAGTCACTTCCAATTTTATTGAATGGTGCGCCACAGACGGCGACCGAGCGTGTTTGTATAACGGATAGCGTTCTGGCCTCGCATTCGGGAGAACGGCGGTTTGAATCCCCGTCCGGGCATCCAGATTTGGGTTTTCCATGGTTTCCCCAAATCACTCCAGGTGAATGCCGGGATGCTTCCTTCAAAAGGCCATGGCCGAATTCCTTCCCATTCCTTGCCCCCCATCCTTTCCCGTCTCTAAAGACCTAGTTGTTACAGGAGACGTTAAGCAGTTAAAAAATAAAAAAATAAAAACACAAAGACGGCGCAACTAGTTACCAACCAGTTTTGCAGCCGGATTGGTGTTACGAAATTCAACGATACGACGACGTGCTTTGACAAACGTCATGGGATACCTCCTAATATCGCGTGAGAATGCGTTTTGGCCGACGAAGTGTAGCAACCCGAAGCGGCATTAACTAAACAAATCAGAATTTCCCTGAAGAAATATTCAGTCATGCCTCCGTAACCGTCCATAATTGCGAAAGTTTAGCCAGCGCAGGACGTCCTGCGCAAACTTTCCTTTCGATCACATCCCAGATTTGTTCAATTGGATTCATGTCTAGTGACGTCGGAGAACAAATCATTCACTGCAACTGTCCAAAAAGTTTCTGAAACCAATTGTGACAGATTTTGAACTGCTGACACGGCGCTTTTTCATCCTGGGTAAGTCCATCATCATGAAGACCGTGAATGGTTTTGAATGGTATTCAGGTAGCTGAACATAGCCATTTCAGCTCAGTTTGACGATAGGTCTCAGTCCCTGCCTTGTAAACACAGCCCACACCAGGATGGAGCTGTCACCAACATGCACAGTACCTTTCTGACAATCTGAGTCAAGAATCCTAGGATCAGCTCTTACCGACCTCAGTCATGTCTCATCTGACCACACAATCTATTTCTACTCGTCTAGGGTCCAATCGAGAGGAGAGACGCTGCAGCAGATGGCATTCTGTTATCAAAGGCACTCACGTCGGTCTTCTGCTGCCATATCCAATCAACGCCAAATTTCCCTGCACTGTCCACTAGGATACGTCTCACATTGATTGTTGCTATTGTTTGACGCAAGTGTTTCCCGTCTCGGTGGTTAAGTTCACGTAGTTGGTCACTGCGTTGTCCGTGACTCGAGGTAAACCATAAATTACATATGGCACACGCTTGACACTGTAAAACAAGAAATATTAAAATCACTAACAATTTCCGAAATTGAACGCCTCAGTAGTATTCCGCGTTCAAATTCCTCTCGCGCGGCCATCCGTAATCAAGGTTTTCAAACTAACTAAAGTACAAATGAAAGCAACACAGCTCAGCAGATTTATACGTTTCTTCTCTAAAGCCTCCATTAACCCCTTTTGATGGGGACCCCATACAGAACAACAATATTCTAAGTGAGGACGTACTAGTGACTTGTATACAATCGATTTAACTTCCTGAGTGCATTGATTTAAATTACGACCTAGAAATCGGAGCATACGATTTGCTTTTCCCATTACATTCTCGATATGCTCATTCCACGACAAATTATTACGAATTGTTACCCCTAGGTATTTAGCGGAATCTACCGTTCTAAGGACAGTGCCATTAATCGTATATTCACAGTTAAATGGTGTCACCTTTTTACTTACACGCATGACTTGGAACTTTTTAGCGTTTAACTCCAACAGCCAATCTTTACACCGCGCAATTATTTTCATAATATCATCTTGTAACAAAGCGCAGTCGTCCTGGGTTTTGATTTCTCGATAAATAATAGCATCATCGGCAAATAATCTTTTCATCCCCCCTATTATGTCGCATAGATCATTGATGTATATGAGAAACAACAGAGGCCTAACACGCTTCCCTGGGGAACTCCAGACCCCACTTCAGTAAGTGATGAACGCTCACCGTCGAGAACTACACACTGTGTTCTGCCCTTCAGGAAGTCTGCAACCCAGTCGCATATTTGTCTAGATATGCCGTAACCGCGAAGTTTCCTAAATAACCTAGTGTGAGGCACAGTGTCGAAAGATTTTTTAAAGTCTAATAGAACCAAATATGTTATGTCATATTGTAAGTAAAAAAGGTTTAATAGTTTCCATCCTCCCCGGAATGCGCCAGTTCGACTTTTCTGGCGACCTATTTCAGGCTTTTACGACTTCGGATAAGCACTGCAATATGTTTCACACGCTCTACTTAGTACTATGACGCGTCGCCGCCAGGGAAGCTTGGAAACTATTTACTCCGGCAGCGGAAATCTTCGAATGCAAAAAACTTTAACGTTAAGACAGACAGACTTTAATTTCCTGCTCCGGAACCAGGTAACGTAACGTAATAGGATGCAGCCTGAAAACGTGTTCGTTGGATTTTGCGTGTCAAATAGACCTAATCGCGGTACAGAATTGTAGTAATATGAGTGAGTAATTTTAAACATTAACTTCTCAAATAATATATTGTTTCTATCACAGTAAAAATGTTTATAAGCTGGATTGGTTGTGACTCTTGCCGCATCACTTAGCTGTTCCTTCGGCTCGAATAGTTATGTTTGGTTATGAAAAAAAGACAAGCAAATTCAAAATGGTACTACATATAACTCAGCATTATATATTCACAGGGAAAACACTTGTTTCAAATTCAAGGTCATTGTGTCCATAATCAGTATTCTCAGCCGGTATATACAGGTTATAAACTTACTTTTGCTGTCTGTGACCACAGTTCACTTCATTCTAATTGTCACCTAATTTACTCTTTGGTGTTTTTAGATCAATTAGTCTTTTACAAATGTTTAATTTTTTTGGAAGTGTAGGAAACAATTGGTTAAAAAGACTTGATATGTCTATTTGTTTGGTTTTGATATTTGTGTTAGTACTCTAGAAGTTTTAAAATATGAGACGCGCCCGCCTCGTAGCTGAGCTCACTAACAAACTCCGGCCATTCTACGCTCGATTAACTAGTTAAATGCCCAGGCACTGAAAGAGAATTTCACCAATTCATAATCATCAGTTTTTCTACCAAACTCCTCGGTTAAATTGCAAAAGTTTTCCCAGGATTGCAGAGAGAAGCATGCGTGAAGCTGGGGGTTAGGCTGAACACAATCGGAACCTTAACAATGAGCGGTGCCTATGGTACCGTATTATTCTTATTGCTGCGGTCGCCAAATGATTGAAAAGTACCTCAAACGTGAAAGGTAAAAGTAAATAAAGTAGACAATTTAAAATTCGATGAAAAAGTTATGATTTTCAGAAAAGATCTCTTACAAAATTTCTGTACCAGAATTCTAAAATTTTCTGATAAAGCTGTCAGACAAACGATTCCTTTTGACGATTACAAGCTCAACACACGCAAGGGAAGACAAACTCCCACCCTATCCCCCTTTCCAATGTAGAGATTAATATTGCAATGCACAGAGGTTAAAGTATTCTCTGCATTACTTGTGATCCCTCTAGTCTATGTTGTTGTTGTACGTTATATTAAGCATTGATGCGTGAACGTGTAATAAAGAATTGCTGTTGGTAATAAAGCATCCTTTACAGTTTATTTTCGTGTACCACTGCTCTATGCACTTAGCTGCTAAATTTTAATCAATTGGTAACAACCAGGATGGACGCACTACTTTAGCATACTGAGCGCACTACTAGCACCGACCACGAGGAGACTCGGCTACACCCACCGAGCGGAGACCAGCCGCGAGTGAAATGCTAGAAAATACTGACTCAAAGCAAGATGGCTGGCCTGCTTTTATCGAACCATTCGACCTTGTGACGTCAGCTTAACTTTAACAATTAATATCTAACTGGGTGCTTAGTATTTTGAATTGTAATTAACACATATTCCTCTTTTAGCCTATTCTGTCTATTTTAGTTCAACTTACTCTCCAAAAAGGCTTCTATTAAATTAAACACAAATTCTATCACGTCATCACTCCTCCCGCTTTTCCAATAATCATTTGCAACATACTTCGAAAATCTAATTTATCATATCAAAGTCATAAGCTTTCTAATAGAACCGATATACAATTTTTTGACTCTCTTGATTTTATCTATCCTTTAAAACTAATTTCCTGCCTCTTCTTTATTTTAAATTTTGATTTTTTCTTTTAATTAAAAATCCTACTTATGCTTCCTTTAATTAGTTGAATTTTATACTCAAAACATTCTAGAGGATACTGGCTACAACTTGTGGTAACGGGTCTCATGTGGCCGCATTTAGTTATTTTAGGTTTGCTTTTCCCCCTGACCAACTGGTTTCGTGACACGAAAAACCGAAATATCTTTCAAACCAAGTTTTTCTTAATATGATAAATATACTTTAAAATAACCCTCAACATTAGTTTTCGTAGTTAAACCTGAAACACTACTCTGACTGAAATTTCACAAATGTAGCATTGAAATCGCACTAAAAGGTATTTTACTGCTGTGAATAGCTAGTAGAAACGCTTTTCTGTACTTGATCTACGGGTTAAACCTACTCCTTCATGGTATCAACAAGTTTATAGATATGTTATAACATGTAACACTTTTAACGCCGATTTGTCGAGTTGTTAAAAAAAAATGGCGTCTGCATAGGTATCTTTCAGAAAAATTAGCGTTTATGAGCCGCAATGCAGTGTCAGTTTTTTCTTTCAAAGTCATACAGGGTGTTACAAAAAAGTTCGGCCAAACTTTCAGTAAATATTCCTCACACACAAACAAAGAAAATATGTTATGTGGACATGTGTCCGGAAACGCTTACTTTCCATGTTAGAGCTCTTTTTAGTTTCGTTAGTATGTTAGTACGCTCTCCTGACCTCAACCCTCTTGACTTCCATTTATGGGGGCATTTGAAAGCCTTTGTCTACGCAACCCCGGTACCAAATGTAGAGACTCTTCGTGCTCGTATTGTGGACGGCTGTGATACAATACGCCATTCTCCAGGGCTGCATCAGCGCATCAGAGATTCCATGCGACGGAGGGTGGATGCATGTATCCTCGCTAACGGAGGACATTTTGAACATTTCCTGTAACAAAGTGTTTGAAGTCACGCTGGTACGTTCTGTTGCTGTGTGTTTCCATTCCATGTTTAATGTGATTTGAAGAGAAGTAATAAAATGAGCTCTAAAATGGAAAGTAAGCGTTTCCGGACACATGTCCACATAACATATTTTCTTTAATTTAATTTAATTTAATTGCAATGGAGCACAGGCTGCGGTGGCAATTTCCATAAACACCCATCTTCCCCCTATCCTGCACCTACCTACATTTGCACCCTACAAATTTTATCTTTAAATTCCTTCAAAGTTTTCGGTAAATTATTCATCATTTCTCTTGGTAACTCATTCCAATCCCTGACACCCTTACCTAAAAAAGAGAATCTTCCCACACTCTTGCGCCTGAAATCGAGTGCCAGCTTGTGGTCATGGTCATCTTTTCCCTTCCATGCACTACTTTTCATACCTATTGCAATATCTTTCCATGCCTCATCGCCAGTATATGCCCTGTACACTCCCATGACCCTCCTCATCCTCCTCCTGTCTTGCAATGAATCCCATTCCAGCTCCTTTATCATATCCGTCACTGATTGCATTCTGCGATAATTTCCAGAAACAAATCTACCAGCCCTTCTTTGCACCCTCTCCAACTCCTGTATTTGATACGTAAAATGAGGGTTCCATACTACACTACCATATTCGAGCAATGGTCTGACCAAAGTTTTGTAACCCAATTCCTTGACTTCTCTCGTACATCCCCTCATCACTCTCTCCAACAAGTGCAGAACTTTGAAACTTTTTCCTACCTCCTGTCCTATGTGTCCTGCCCAGTTAAGTTTGTTATCAAAAGTAATTCCAAGATATTTACATTTCAAGTTTTCAGCAAGCAATTCTTTCCCCACCTTATATTCATAATTAACCTTTTGTTTTTTATTTGTGTATCTAATAAGCTGACTCTTCTTTGCATTTATCTTCAATCCATGTTTACCAACCCAATTAGATATCCTGTCCAGATCACCCTGCAACTGTTTACAATCCTCTATCGCTTTGTTTGTGTGTGAGGAATGTTTCCTGAAAGTTTGGCCGTACCTTTTTGTAACACCCTGTATAATACACTGCACTTCAAAATCTACATTAATAGTCACACGAGCTAAAGAACCTTCCCTCTGGCGTAGTTTGAACCTTGTAGGAGTGTCGAGCATGTTGTGTTGTTTCAGACCCGTGCCTGGTGCGATTCTGCGGCGCGGGCCGGGAGTGTGTGTTGGAGCGCGGCGAGGCGTCGTGCGTGTGTGTGAGGCGCTGCCCGCGCCACCCACGCCTCCACATGCAGCGCCCGGTGTGCGGCTCCGACGGCCAGCTCTACCCCACGCACTGCGACCTCCATCGCGCGGCCTGTCTCGAGGGGCGCGCCATCGCCGTCGACCACTCGCTGGCCTGCGTGCCCCAGCACATAGGTAAGCCGCAGCGCTCTGTATGACTATAGCTGTGGCCAGATTAATTGGCGGGTCAGTGTGAACGCGCTGTTGCCGTACTTGGGGACAATCTCGCGATGCGCTCTCTTTCTATCACCTGAAAATTGCAACGCTGTGCGGCCTGTGTTGCCTAATCCAAGCGTCAACAGCTCGCTACCCACCCCCAAACCTTCCACCTCCCTTTCACAAAAAATGTGTGAACCTGAGAATCGGAATTAGAAAGTGTCAGTGTGAGTGTGACCTTGCTCGAGAGAGGATATTTTGATTTTTAGCGATTTACGATTTTTACGTGCGATTTAAATAATTCCTTTTGGTTATTTATTAATTATAGTAATTTAGTGTAATAATTTTACCGAACGAAAAGTGCAGTAACTTATAATTAGGGAAATTTAGCAAGAGAATCTTGCTACTAAAAATGGATACTTAGGAAGAGACTTATTCTCCTATTCCAGGTGTTCCCGAACTAACGACTCCCAACAAGATGTAAGTCATCGACAGCAGAACCACCGCGGCTGAAGCAGACAACTGAGTAAATCTATCATTCACAATGTATATACTCGTAAATATTTCAAACTTCTTGTGGACAATGATCGTGAAATTTTGTCTTCTACATGTACGCTAATAGGAAAATTATGGACGTACTTGATATTGATGAAATAAAAACTGTAGTGATTTGTTACCGCAAAAAAACAAACATATTGCTAAAAAAATTAGGGAATGGACAGGCTATTTGCGCTGCAACTTGTGTTGTCGGTTTGAGAACTGTCCAGCGCGTGTGTCGTGAGGGAAAATAACCTACGTTTGTTTCTCGAAAGAAAAATATGAAACAATACAACACTCTAACAAAACTTAGCGACTTTGACAGTCCTTTGTTAGGAGAACAGTACACGAATTTTACGATAGTGATGAGTGGTAATATATAAACAGATAATTTTGTCGTTAATTATGCAATTTTTCAGTGCAGAGGATGACAAAATAAAATTTTGATTTTAATTATAAGTATACAAACTGAAAATAAAATTTAACACGTGGACTTTTAGCCACAAATAAAAGAAGAGTATTTCCATAAGATTCCTTAGTCTGTCAAGAAAGTTTTTTATTTTTCTGCGCAGATAATAGAATAATAAATAACAGGTCTTTTGAAACCTCCAATTACATTAAACGAATCTGCAATGCATAACTTTCTTAACGAAATGACATGCATCAATATTTTATGACAGAATAGTGATCATAAATTACTTAAAACACGTTACAAACCATTACTACAAGTAAAGAAGTGAATACAACTGTTACGCGCACGGCTTGGCAACGGCGCATTTGACGCCACCCGCCAAAAGATCTGGCCACAGCTATAGCATAGGCGCCTGCGACTCCAGACGTTGTGATGTTACAATTATAAAATGCGTCAACTTTTGACATCCATACAGAGTACCACAATCATCACTAGCCGTAAAATATACTTTAAATCGATAGCTGAACAGAAACTATTGGTATTTAGTTTACTGTATGGACAACATACATGGATGACAAATACCGCTTGGATTATATCAGGGCAACAAGTTTCTGCGTTGAGCTGATATTTATTTGTTCAACCCTTCTGCAATTAATTATTCTAATCCACAGGAACGAGAATAGTTACTTGAAAGCACCAACGCCCCCCCAAAGTTTTGTCAGTTGACGAATATAGACATTATTTGAGAATACCAGAAGAGAGACATGAGAGAAATAAGATAATGATGGGAGATCACTTGAAAACATTGAAATTTTGAGGCCAAGAAAAGAAAATAAAAGCGAAATGATTGCTAGAAATGTGATATTGCATAACTGATTTGCAGATTCATCCGCGAATAAAACATATTAGATGATTGCATTCCATTTAAATGCCATTAAACGATCTATAATTAAAACTGATACTAGGTGGGAAAAATTAATGAGCCGTTTTAGAAACTTCGGAGATTACATTTCTTACAAATAACTAGTGGAATTTTGGATATTGTTTAGTTTATTAAACATATTATCAGTAACCCTAAGCTAAATATTCAAAAAGTAGATAAAGTTCTAAGATCTCGCGTTTTTTGCTATTATTACAATTAATGAAGTAGTGAGCTGAACAATGAACAGTTAACTAGGACAAACTATCAAAAGATGAAATTAATATCTTATTAATCGTGTATCGTCCTATTAGTTTCCTTAGTTGTGTACAGAAAACCAATTTCCGCAGAAACATCGTCGAATAAATACATTTTACGCATTCTCTTAGTGCTATCTTCTAGGCTTTCATTCCCATTCTAAAGTGTTCTAGTTAGTGACACAATCTACTCGATTCAACAAATAAAGTGACTGATATTTCACTTTTGATAATATTACCAGTTTCTATTAAAAATAGATTCGTCAAGTAAGAGTTCCTCTCTGGTGCTAAGGATTCAGTGTCTCATTGCATGTTGTTTCATTTTTTAAGATTGAGCTTATTTGAGATATACAAGTAATATTTCTGATTGGTCAATTAATATAAAAAAGATATGTCTTTCTATTACATTTGATCTGCATTTATTGGACCTAATCCATATCTGTTTATGATAAATAGTAATTGACTCTATTACCTTCTTCCTGAATAGGTGTCAACGATTTCTGAAAATTACTTCCTGTGGAAGATGGAACATTACCTGAAGTCACTTCTCATTTTCTCACCGTCTCTTCCAATAATCAACTCTAGATACAATGCTGT
>JARYHS010003514.1:0-60362 GCA_031002005.1 Vandiemenella viatica
TTTGTGTGTCAAAAATCTGAGAACGTTAGAACCAGTCCAAGTTATAAACGATAAACGACGTTACCCTGCATCTTGTCAATGTCGGAATTGTCTTTATTATTATTAGTGGAATATTGGAATTTTGGGTGAATATTCAGGCCAGAAGACATTAAATTATACATCGGGACAACTTGGTAGGCACGTGTTGCAGTGTTGGCAGAGGTTGCTTGTTCATCAAAGCGCTGATATGTTCAGTACTAAATGCCAATTACTGACGTAAAAACAAGACTTCCTCAGAGTTTCACGACGAAGACTCTCAGTGTAGCGTCAGTCATAGTTTAAATAACATCTTTAGGCGCTCCTACCACTTGGCTTTGCCTGCCAGTATGTCTTTACCAGCCAGAGACTGATAGATTTTATCCAACTTAGCATTATGTTAACTTAGCCATAATCCACGCCAGCTCGGAACTCGTCCATGTAGCAATCACGTATTGCCTGTTCCATGCAACTGTTAGTCATCTATTAAAGAAAGTTTTACCAGTTAGATGTCTTCGTTCCATTGTTAAAATTAGTTGTCTTTTCCAACTTGCACCTGCTATTATCTTGCAAACTATTAATCACTACAATCAACGGCTCCATACCGGAAATACGGTTGGGGTCAGCCTGACTTAATATGAACTTTAGATAGACTTCAAGACAACAAGAATGAAGAAGCATCAAGATGATAGGTTAAATCTAATTATCGCAGAATAGAGAAGCTGAAGACAATAGTTAAAAATCCTTCAGGTCTGTCAACTAAACGCCAACAAACATAACCAATCAGCAGTCAAAACTATCCGTCCCTTACAATCTTATTAAGGCCGCACTAAAATACAAAACACAAACTTGATCCACAAATTTCTTCAGGTAGTAAGAAATACTACTTCTTATTTCTATCAGTCACTTAACGCTGTTTGCTTGATACGGATAATAAGTTCGTTATAAGCTTTCTGCACAAAAATAAGGATTTAAATTTCTATAACCGTTCATATGAGGAGAAAATAATTTTCTCATTACATTCCAGATAATTCGAGTAAAAGCAAGCGAAGTTGCTGTTACGAATAATTTACTTGTGACTCATCTCGCTCTGATCGCTGCAGGTGTTAATGAACACTCAAGCTATTAGCTAGACATATTTGTTAAAGCTTGTCATACAGATCTTTTATTTCAAAAATATTGAATAGTACTTTGAAGTCCTGTAGGCTTTTGCATTTTATTACAAATTATTGGTCTTAAAATACTTATTAATATCCTTTCATATTTATCTGAAGAGCGTTTAATTTAGATGATTTTTATATCTTCCTTTCACTTGATGTTCCCGCTAGCAATAAGGAGGCAGAAAGCATACCTTAAAACATTACTTTTATAGTTTAAAAAAGTTGAAATTTGATTTCCCCTTAATTTTCAGATGTGGCGAGGAATAGGTGATCCTGGGAGAAGCAATAAGCATTAAGCAAGTTGCTGTTGTCGGCTGCTCGCTAACGACGTATTATGCAGCCGGTAGGGGTGAACCTCTCACTCTTGTTTAGAAAGTTTCCCCTGTTGCTGGGGCTGTGGCAGCCAGCTTGTTAACGCCACCCGTACATCACCATTTCCTTCAATTTACGCGACTTGGGGGAATATCCTCATAATAAGGATGAAAGACTCCCCGCGAAGCCAATACGCCTTCTCCAATCGCTTGTTATTTCTTTACGCCCCTTTTATAGAAACGGGAACCACTGTCTTCCTGTTCAGTACAATCAACGAATAAGGTATCGCTTTAACAATTACAGGATACTACAAAAACCATTGTAACGACACAATCGAATGAAAGCGAAGGAAAAAAAAAATTATCATTTCTTCTGAAAACATTACTATTTTCGCGACGATAACAATCCTTAATAAAGACTTGCATAAAATATTTTTTTTTTAAAACTGCTTAACGTCTCTTGACAGCGAGGTCTTTAGAGACGGGAAAGGATGGGGGGCAAGGAATGGGAAGGAATTCGGCCATGGCCTTTTGAAGGAAGCATCCCGGCATTTGCCTGGAGTGATTTGGGAAACTATGGAAAACCCAAATCTGGATGCCCGGACAGGGATTTGAACCGACGTCCTCTCAAATGCGAGGCCAGAACGCTAACCGTTACACCACCACTCTCAGTCATAAAATAAAATTCATCTTGACAATATGGAGCTGAATCTGACATATTACTTTGAATCGCGAATTGAAAAAGTAGTGAAAGATTAAGAAACGAACGGACAGTAATAGTCAGTTTTTATTAAGGTTTTACGGTTCGTTGGTGACAGAGTCACTAGAACTGGAATGGAATGTGTGCAAAGAATGAAGGGAAAAAAAAGCAGCCGTGCCTTTTATGAAGGCATGACAAGAAACAAGGAGGCCCGAAGGTATTGTCTATCTGTCGGCTTCTAAACGAAAAAGCGACGTACCTAACGTTGAAACTGACAGCAACTAGGACACGTCATGTGTCGAAGAAAAATGCGAATTACCAAGTGGTATACTGCATAATGTCTGTAATAGTTACTATAACTTTGCCATATACTGCATACAATATTTTCGAACCAAAGGAAGAGCACCTAATGGAACGTAACGAATGACAAACTCAAAGTTAAATCCAGATGGATCAGAACTTATTTACCACCAAAAATCTATCGTTTTTATATAATGCCAGTCGCTCAGTCATAATTCTGCAACACACGCGCTCAAAGCTGAGGCAGCTCATCCGCCAGGGGTTTTTATATATATATTTTTTTAAAACTATCACTAAACGTATTGCAACGAGTGTGAGATATAAAGTGATCGGCACAGTACACAGCACAGCGACAAAGAATCAGAACTGACAGCGGAGGGCTCTTACACGCAGACGATTTGAGCTCCTAAAGCCAACAGTCTGGCCCAATACGTCATCAAACAGGCGAAGCGCTTCCAAGGGGTAATGAGGTTTCCTTTATCGCCGACAGCCGTGTGTGCACATCAAACGTTATCCGTCCCGCATCGCACTCACCACTGTGTTTGCGAAATCACCGAGCGCCTCGCTTCCTATTGGGCCGGTCTTGCCATGTACCAGAGCCGATTCGCAACAACTCCTCTAATGAAATGGCTGCCATAATCCAGCTCGTCCCAGTCGCTTTCGAAATCAGTTTGTGACGTTTCTTTTATAGCATCCATAAAACACCATAAATGCATTGCTGTTACAAACACATTGTTAGTTCGAATATACGTTTTAAAATCACATTTCACAGTTAAAAGTGCTATTAAATTCTGACACCCTCCAAATATTCCCCTAAGAATATTATTTTGCAGAAAAGCACCTAGTTATACTTCAAAGTATCATTTCGATTCGAAGTAAAAAAAAAAAAATAATAATGTTTCGGAAGCCATTCCAACGGAATTTTTTTGTTGTTGTCAAAATCGTTTGGCATGTCGCGCATCATTGCTACAACAGCGGCGTAGATTGGGTATCTGAGCTCAGTGTAATTTGCAAATAAAGACGGAACATTAAAAAAAAAAATACAGGTGTCAAGTACGGGGAGCGTGGTAGCAACGTAGCTGATCCGGCACAGTCACTCCACTGACCAGGAAGATGAACATTAAGGTCGGTCTACACGTAATGTTTTGACTGACGTTTTACTTGATCAGGCAATTGGTCAGGTAAAATTGACCAAAACCTCGCGTCCACACACACGTTTTTGACCACCGTCTTCAGCTCAGTTCTATTGAAATCATGAGTGAAGCATTACTTTTAGTGGTTATTTCACCATGTCTGATGAGATTAGAAAGTAAGAATGGTCTAGAACAGTGGTTCCCAATTAGTGGTACGCGTACCTCCAGGGGTACGTGAGGTTGCTCCCGGGGGTACGCGAGGTTCTCTCTTGACTAAGGTATTCAATAAGATAATTAAAAAAAAATTACGCAAACATTACTACCGCCAAAATATATTTTAAGATAGTCAAACGGTGTGTGGGTGAATTACATTTCTGTAATGCTGTGGCTGTGCGAAACACTAGACTGGGATGAACGCAGAGTGAAATGTAGCTATAAGGGGGTACGCGAGGTTCAGCTCTTTCTTGAAGTGGTACTCGGGAGTCGGGAAAAACTATTTGGGAACCACTGGTCTAGAAGATGGTTGTTAAAAGAGGAAAAGGTTCTTTCATTTGAATTTGCTTCGGAAATTACCTCATGAACCTGAAGAATGGTGTAATTATTTACAAATGGTTACGGATCCTTATTTGAAATAATCTATGAACAAAAACAATACACTGCTATGAGAAGGAGAATCTCACCCCTTGAGAGACTGATTCCTATGCCAAGATTTCTAGTAACAAGTAGAAACTACGAAGATCTAGAGTTCACAACTGTAATGTCGAAACCATCTCAAGATCTTGAATTCACAGCTGCAATGTCGCAACAATCTCTTAGCCGCCTTATACCAGAATCTTGTCGAGTTATATATGAAATGTTGAAGTTAGGAAATATACACAACATTCAATTACGAAGACGTGGAATTGTTCTGGAAGATGCGAAACGTGTAAGGGATATATTCAAGATGTATTTTAATAACCAAGGATCATGACATTGGTAGGACAACGCCGTAACTCTTTTAGGAGAATTTGATAAAATAAAATAATTTTGAAGATAATAATTATTTCGTTCGTTTATATTTAGCACTACTACTGTCTAGCTATTAAATAAATCTACTTTAATTTTATATGTACATTTCTATGCACAGTTCTGTTAATTTGCAGTGGTTAACAACTTACTTCAACTTCTGAATCATCCTCTGTATTGATAATATGCAATTCTGTTAATTTTAAGCTGATAACAACTTACTTCAACTTCTGAATCATCATCTGTATTGATAATTGTTTCTCTTGGGGTATCTTTACAATTTAAGAATAAAAGAAGGTCAAAATTTCACAGAGAAGATTTGTAAATGTAATCGGCACCAGCACCAAAACGTGCCAACTGCTTCATTTTTAGCAAACTTTTGAGAAACACTGAACGAAAAGATTTGAATATTTCTTTCATATCCGCTTCCTTTGTATCTCCAGGATACACTTGCTTAGATTTATCAAACAAAGCATATGCTTAATTTTCTTATCGCTGTAGTCATTAGACTTTAACTTGCCGTATGCAAGGATAACTATGATATAACTCAATTAATTCCGTAAACAAATCACTGCCCTAGATTCTAAAAGACCACCGCGTAAAATGATTTCGAAAAGAAAAACAAAATAATAGTTACTTTGGGTCCACACATGCTGTGAGATGATTAAAAACTGAAGGGAAAACATCAATTTAGACCGAAAACAATGCCCGCCGATCATTTTGCTGGAATTCGTCAGTCAAGGCGGAAAACAATGATCCGGCTGATCCGTTTTCTGGAAGTCGTCCGTCTTCATTCGGTTCAGCTAAAAAGTCAGTTTTGCTGTTCACACACAATGTTTTGTCTGGTACGTTTTACCTGATCAAGTAAAACGTCCGTCAAGGCCTTAGGTGTAGACCGGCCTTTATGGAAATCCAAAACTGCTGTGAGGTAATGAACAGACGGTCCGTGTAACTGATAGCGAAGGGGTACATCTTGTTCACCGAATAAGGATATCTTCAAACCTTTAACTCCTCTGCCATATCGTTCAAGCTGTCCTATTACTTTCTCATGACTGTTGTTTCTTTTATTTTGACTTTTACTTTCACAATCGTGAGCAATACCTACTTTCCTTTTACCGTTATTTAGTAGTCACTCTTCGACAAAGGTGAAAGTAGTCTTCACTTTCGAAACAATTTGACATTATTTACAAGGAAATTCTAATAGATTACTGTAGTCAAACAGCTTACAAACCAAAAGAAAAGCCGATTAGGATATTTTGTATGTATGTTCATTTGGGTCAACAGGAACCGCGTTAAGCATTCTTTTCGCTGGAATTATCTTTGGAAGTGCACACATCCGTGTTACATCCAGGTTTGTTAGTCTTAGAGGGGACCTACAGTTTAATGTGGAATCCGATCACGGAAGCGTTCTGGCGTACTTGACATTACACAGCAGGCTGCGCCAGAGATGAAGGTCGGGTTAAGGGTTTATAAAAATCCCCGCCGAGACAGGGATTTGAACCGGTGACACTTCGATCCCCAGAGAGCTTAAATCACTGAGCCACTAGGCCGATCCTGATAATTAGTTTTCAGCTATGGTTTTTCTTCTAATTTGTTGGATATTAAAATTGGTTCATTATTGGTCACTTCTTGTCAGTAACAGTTTTGTTTCGGTTACATCTTTCGTATTAAACAGCAATATGCTGTCGTTTATGGAAATTAAAATTTGCTGTAATACTATCACTGTTTAACGACAGACGAGACAAAAATAACTTTTTCAGTAATTGCTGGAGGCTGCCAACCTAACGCGGGATCACTCCAGCCTGTAGTCAGTAGGTCGGAGAGAGGATTGTGCCGGAACAGCTCCTAACCCAGAAGCTGTAAGTGGGACATCGGTAAGAAACATCACTGAAACTGAAGGTCGAGCTGCGATGACACCGACTAACCTCCGGGGTATGCATAATTCCTCCGCCGGTAAATACACTCCATGAGTTATGGAGGGCTCCCACCTGTTACCTCCTTTAAATATGGGTGGAAGAAAACATTTTTAAGTAGTCCATAAATCAACAAAATGGACACAACTTGTGTTTGGGAATTAGTAAGCCTCTTAGCCAGTTGAAAACAACTGGCTCTCTAAACGCGTTTCAAAAATAAAACTGTTACACAGGTATTATTTACTGCCTTTTTAGGTTCATTAAGGCGTGCCACTCACGGTAAATTAGTCTCCAGCTTGACATTCTAGTAATGATTTACCGGAGTCGTGACTGATTATTATGCTTCTTGTACCAACAGTTACCCTCCGGCATCACTAGTAAGAGCAAGCAACATTCTTTTAAACACTAGAAATGAAACAAAATATTACGATTTATTCAGCAGCAAACTTGAAGTAATAAATTGGGAGAGCCTAATACTAGGCGAGCAAAGAAGTGTCTGCATTCCTGTAGTTTTTTTCAATCAAAATTTTGTAACTAATTCTGCTTCCTTTTCGTCCCGCCTTTTTTTTTACGAGAAAGAAGAAAGAAAAAATATTTTTCTCATCACGAAAAAAGGATGTTTATGTAACAATATATTATATATAATGTTGGTGAATAAACTATTAAAGTTTTAGAAGAATTTCCGATATACTTTTTAAATTGTCATAACACCTGAACTTTATTTAACGAATACCATATCGTCTTTCATGCAAGCATTTATCATTATTTTATACCAATCTGGATTCAATTAAATGAGTACAGCACAGAATCATTCTTCATTCCCACCCACCCTTTCCATCAGGGTACAGAAAAAAATCATCCATTATACCTGTACCACACACTGTACCCATTTGTCAGCAACTTTAAAATTGATTTTTATCCCTTATTTATCGAACTATAACAATATTCTTAAAGAAAATGACCTTCATCGTTGAAACAGTCTCTTCTTTGAAACCGCAATAATTTAGATATAAGCGCTTCTTACTTCTCTGGCGAAACCGTTGAGAAGATTCAGTCCGTCATTATAAATAAAACATAAATTGCACCCTGACTGTTGTGCTGAATAGCAAACTACCTGACCGAAAGTACACACCAATCCCCACTTTCTTGTGGGTTCAGAAATAACAGCACAGGATGCACGCGCTGTCAGTCACCTTCCACTACATCAGTACCAGACTTATGTACGCAAATACAAAATTTTGCAGTCAACTATAAACGTCGGTTTGAAAGGTGTACACAGGTAAGCAGAATATTTACAACTACCATGAGGACATGACGCCGAAGAGAGCAATGTGATAAACTCGTCGGGTGGAATTCTACGTGGAATAGAAATGTGCGTCCAGTGGCACAAGGCGCCTTCTTCGACAGGGATGAAAATTCATGCTCCGTGAGCGAACGGGATCCCATCAGCGTAATAGTACCACGATTAACCCGACGACCCCATTCCACGTCCAAGCAGGTGAGTATTTCCTGAAACGTATGAACCATGTTGCAATATCATCAGAATTCGAGGGTTTCCGTAAAGGTATATCTTTCTATGATAACCGATTACGAGTATACGGCAGTTTTTCAACCTATGAACGGTAATCATGACTCTGAATCCAGTAGTTCATTGCGATTCCTTTATGTTCTAATACGGCTATGTACACCCCTCCGAGTTTAAGGGTTTGAGAACTCTACTAGCTTGAAGGGGCATAGAAAAACGTTGGGTGAAATAGAAGACAGGTACCATGGTACGTTCAGAATCTGTGTATAGCAGGATACATATTTCTATTGAATGACGCAAAGAAATTCGGCAGAAACGTAAGGGAACGTGGAAACCCCTATGCAGATGGTGATGCTGTAGTTAGAGCGGGAGTCGTGGGGCGCTGCGAGCAGCCGGGTGGCGTCTGACGTCAGCCATTCCTAGTGACGTCGTCGCTACAATAAAGGGGAAATTAGTCGCTAAATTGAATTTCTGAGGGGGGCGGGGGAATGATATTTGTTCAACACACTGCAAACGGACAAGTTTGCCGGCGCGTGGAGGAGCTGTGCAGAAGTGCTCGCGAAACTGGCAGACCCGTGCGAGAAATAAAAGGGAGGCCGTGTCGTGAACGTCTCAAGAAATGTTACAAAGCTATACCTGTTACCTTCAGCCGACTATATAAAATGCAAAACAAACACTTGTATCACAGTTTTCAGAGCTGTTCGTTAAAGTTTTACCTCACAAAACGGGGCGGCGATATTACCGGAAAAATATGAATCATAAAATTTCACTGAAATTTCGTGATGATAAATCTTTTTTTAGATTATAATAATATTTGTTTAACTGACGAGGCCACACCACCGTACAGTGTCATAAACGACAGAGTTTTTCTTGTACTTTTGTTCATTGAGATTCTCCATTCGAAGAAAACCTAATTGCATAGATGCTCAGTTTTCATCCAATGCACTAAATGTTGATATTTAAAATTGCCGTATGTCAATATTTTTATACACGCTTGGTCTCCAGCACAAAAGAGTGGTTTCTAACTATACCGGAAACTTCTCTTACGTGCATGCAAGTGAGAAAACCTCGCCATCGTCATTACATTACGGCCCGGCTTGCTTCCAACATCCCAGACGAAAAGGGTAGGAGGGGGAGAGGGAAAGAGGAGAAGTCTCACCATCTGTTTACGATTCGAGTAAACTTTGTTCTTCGCTTCTTTCCTTTGCTGGTGGCTTTACGCCTCGTCGAGATGTAGGTAATTATAGGTGGCAGAGGACTGGGAGTAAGAAACGGGTAGGAATTCGGCCATGGCCTTTAGAAGAAACCATCATGGCATTCGCCTGTAGTGTTTTTTGGAAACCACGGAAAACCCAAATCTGGATGGCCCGACGGGGATTCGAACCCGCATCCTTCAAGGCGGAAACCATAGAATATCTAAACATTTGTTACCATCCGTCATATCTGGGTGACATTAATACGAGTATATATACACAATACATCTGACAAATACAAGCTTACTTAATTGATTAAAAATTGTCCTCTCAAGACAATCACTGCAATGACATCACTCACAACATTGAGCGAAGCAGAAACTTTGATACAGAATTCTGTATCCTTTCATTCAGTCACAAAGTGCAGAAAACTTAACAACTTTTACTTATTTTTCAACAACAGGCATCCCAGAAGTCCTCTAAAAACACCGCTGCCTGTTCCTCACTCTAAAATAACCTTCGTGAAAAATTCTAAATTTGACACTTTGTATGAATTGCTTTAGATAAGAGGCAACAAAATGATAAACTTGGTGATATCGCATTAATCTATGTCACCTCCCACTTAAAGACATGGAGTCTAAGTCATCATGTTTCTTAACTGGATCAGTAACAGAATCAAGCAAACATTCATCTTTAAAAGTTGTTAATATGTTATGCACAGACGACTTATTGGTGTAACGGGAATGAAGGGAACGGCATATTCATGCTTTAGCAATGTATTTCACTGTTAATTATGACAAATTTGCACGTTCGTCACACGTGTTAGAGAAAAAGAGTCATGCAGTAGGCATTCACTGGCATGGTTGTTTCTCACCCACACAACTTAAAATATTGGTGTCCACACCTCACAAATAACACAACGGTCAAGACTTTTGCACTTTCAGAGAGAAACCGTTCTTAGATGAACTTGATTAAATATTTGAACTTCGGTTCCTTGAATAAGAACGATTTATCGCAGCATTGGAAATTTTCTGAATGTGCTTACAATAAACGAAATTCTTTAAAAGAATTGCACTTTATACTTAAGCACAAAATAATGAGGAGAAACTTCCTGCAAAAATCATTTAAAAACGACAGCTGCGCATCCCGACTTTTAATCACGAAACGAGTATTGAAGCGGCAATGTAAATTCTCCGATAATCTAAACTTATAAATAATATTGGATAAATTTAACAGAAACATTACCATAACATTAGGTTAGCGCAATATACACTTGCATGCTGCTAGACTACAACTTACGGGTCCGCGAAATTCGAATGGCCTAATTGAAAGATATTAATGAACGGCGGAACGATTAAATTCCTTGCAAGTCACCGATTACGTGTACACGTCGAGCGTCTGTTGCACACAATTACTGCTAATGGAACGTCGTCTCGCCAGAGATATAGCGCGCTCAATAAACTCCATAATTAAAGCGCACCTCCTCCGGGTAACGAACTATTATGGCTAAGTCGGCAAGACGCCGCACTGCCGAAACAACACTAAAACTTGGCTCGCCCGGGTCAGCTGCCGTTGTTAGCATGTGCAAGCCCTAAATTACTGGCCAATAAAAGTGATTCATGTCGTTTTTATCTCAACGAAAATTATAATTGTGTTCCTACGGAATTAACTCTTAGGGATCTAAAGAAATAAATCTCTCGGAACACACGTGATGATGAAGGCGCAATAAAAGTTCAGCAACATAAATCACACAGCTCTGTCGGAGTCGATAATTCAGAACGGCAGTTATCTGACAAATGAATTATAATATACTACGTATACGGCTTATGTAACAACGCCATTGCTTGCATGTTTCCGTAATGAAGATATCGAGCTGCTCCGCGAACAGATAAACCGCTTCATTAATATTTCTCCTTTATTAGTAACATCTCCACAATCGTACAGCATCAGTTATTAATTGATCAATGAATTATTAAAAATCAGTTCAAACGGCAGTACACCGAGTGAAACTACTGATCCCTTTATTAAAAAAAAATTATAAGCCGTTAAACTTCAAGGAAATGTAACATCCAGCAAATTCTATAGATCATCCATTCACAAAGAACGTACACAGGTAACGGCTTAGACTTTCAGTACATACGCGTACGGATACCATAACTATTATTTACCCTATCCACCGTGAATGAACTGTATAGTGACATAAAGAAACGTTATAGTGTGAACATCAGTTTGCTCAAAAACAACCAAACACATTACTCAACAACCATCGATGTGATTTAAGTTACTAGGTTCACCTTTTCCGTACTGGATGCAGACATTAATTCATTTTTTCCCCCGAAAACTGAAGGTCCCAACTTCAGCCGCTTTAGCACCAGTTTAGTTTAATACTAGCTGTGCCTGCGACTTCGTCCGCGTGGAATAGTTATTTTGAGCATCATATTTATTTTTGCAAACAACCTCCTCAGCTTTATAAATTATAGCAGTTACCCACGACTTTGTCCGCGTCAATTTCTGTTATTATTTTAGAAATTTTTTTGCAAATTTAGTTTTTAAGATTTTAAAAGAACATAATTATTTTAAAGTACTTCTGCGTAAATTATATTTTTAGTTTTATTTTCTTGTGGCAGAAGAACATATTGGTTTTCTCCGCAACCCGATCTTGACAACGCGACATATAGTTGGTCGTGTGAAAAGCAGTCTTGACGTAAATCGATTCCTATGTGTTATAAATGTTTGCCTCTGTGTTTTATTAATTGTAACGGCGAAAGATAGCTTAACGGGAAATTGAATTCTTTTAAAATTAAAAGGTAAATCATTTGGAATCATTGGGATGCGAGGTATAAGCACTGTTTGACCAACTGCTGGACCAGTCAAAACTATTGCAACGATCACGTTATTGCGTAGAAATTTAATTTGAAGTTGGGTTCCGTTACGTAAATTTGGTGGTTTGAGATTTCTAAGTAAAATTATTGGGGCACCTATTTTTAACTTGAGGGAATATGGGGGAAGGCCACTTGGGTTCAAAGAATTATTTACATCAGAACTAAAAAAACGTGTTAATAATTGTGAAATTATTAGAACCAAAATATTATCCTTAAAACAAAACGAAATAGTATTTAAAAAGTATTATTACACGACAATATTATATCGCAAAAACAAATAACGCTGCATACAACCGTTCAGAAGGGAGCCGACAGCGCGTAATATCTTCTAAGATGTTCATTGAAATTAAGTGATGCCAAAGACAATTTTGTTCACAATTAAATACTCTTAATCAACAACACATTTATTTGGATAAAGATTAATATTATTATGTTGATACAACTCTAACAAATAATTGGTAATAATGCATTAATTTCGACCAAATTTGATTACCATAAAAACGGTTCTAGTGAGTTAATCTTAAAAGATAGACATATACTGTCGCGGACATTTTTTTAGTTCATTTCAAGAGGAATAATCCTTTCATACATATTTTTTTGGTATCTTGAACCGTTTTCGCAGCGCACGCAACAGAAGCCCTCAAAGATGAATAATTTTCCCCGTTTTTTCCACATTTTCCATTGTTTCTTCGCTCCTATTAGTCGCAGCGTGATGTTATATAGCTTAAAGCCTTCCTCGATAAATGGTCTATTCAACACATAAAGAATTTTTCAATTCGAACCAGTAGTTCCTGAGATTAGCGCGTTCAAACAAACAAACAAACAAACAAACTCTTCAGCTTTATAATATTAGTATAGATTAGTCACAAAGTTCTCAATTACTGTTTCTTAATTCCAATTAACTTGCAGCAAAATTGTACAGTTTTACTACTGATATTTCTTTGATCTGGAAATACAACCATAAACTAAAATTACCGAAGCCGGACTCGAATCGACGACCTCCTGCACTGTATTCATATTTCAGCGTTTTAGACTTACAGCTATTTCCACAACCCCCGTTTATAGTAGAACTGCTAGGTGTGAACTATATGAAAATACCCCGATCTTCCGTAGCTCTGTCTTCGCACAAAATCTCCGGCCATCTTTCATCATATGCCCTTGATGGTTACCAAACGGTAACTGCGTTGGTAGCTCAGAACTTACTACAAATACGTCATCTCAGCCGTTTTTATAAACTGAAAGACTGATACATAAAAAAAATCTGGCTTATAATTCTTCAGCATATTGATTACAACATCTTCGACTGCCATACCCATCATCCTAATTTAAGAATCGAGACTGCAAAACTCTCGGTACATTAATCTAAACACTAAATACTGGAATACCAATATTCAGCGCCATCCGGAAAGCATTGAAACTAATAAAGTAATCGTGTTCTAATATTTAAATCATCTAACCCCAAGGCGCATAACAATGATAGGGCTAAAAACCGTAAATAAATTTAAAGCTTTTAAATACTACGTACGTCGTTACACTGTGATATTTGCCTGACACTCTGGAAGAGTGATCTCAAAGGTTTGCAGCATTTATAATTTCTGAAACATCTTTTTTTTTTCCACGTTGTGGCACACAAATAATAGTCCCTTCTTAGGCCATATAAGTAATTCAGGGTCAGATACAAACCATATAAAAGGAACTGCGCATATCATACATAGCCGGATCAAGCAATGTGGTTAGACGTTGGCTGCTGGCTGAGCTGCCTTCTTGCTGTACATCACTTCACATGAGCAGGACATTATTCACACCACTGTTGCTTGAGCGGCAGCGATCAATGCTGACGACATTCACCAACATCAATCTATGCAGGCAGCTAACAAGGTAAACGCCATAACTCAAACAAATGCTGTCAAATCAAATAAAAGATGTTGGAAGTTGAATTACTATAAACCTACACTACTGAACGCAAAAACAAGATTAATAAAAGTTTCCGTATAGTAATAATAAAATTGTCAAGTTGATTAAATTTAGAGATTGAAAATAAGAATGAAACATACGGATAAAACATTTTGTCCGCCTTAATTTTAGACTTTTTTAACCTCAGGTCATAATATAATATTTATTGTAAAAAATCAAAACTCCGTACTAAAAACTAAAACTGTCGAAACCGAACTCGAATCGACGACGTGTCGCATTGCACTATAGCTCGACCATTGCTCATACTTGCTGGACCTCTCTTACTTTCCATATAAAGTTTTTTATTGCGAAGATAAGTGGGACGTAAAACAAGACAGGAGCAAATCACAGACAGCATTCAATACGCTTGAAATAATAAAAAAAAGGGAACCAGCAGTATATACGAAAAATCAGAAACGAGTAATTTATTATACACGGATTCTATAAAGAGTCTACATTACAGGACTCCGAAGCCCTTAGTATGGGGTTGGTGGAGGTACAGCTGTTCATACCTTTAGAATTCCTCAGCGGGACAGTATAGGCAGTATGGTAACTCACTGGGCACGACTCAGAGAGGGACTGTTACCGATTTTCAGATTAGAAAAAAATCTCGGCCATCCAGTCCGACTCGGCCGTATAAAACACTTCATAAATTCTTAACCTCATGAAAGGTCAAAGAATGTCATTAAGCTGTGAGTCCCCTAAAAATAAAACCCTTAAACGTTTTAGTTCTTGGATTTCAGAGCATCCTCCCACTCGCCATGAATGACTTCAATATACCGTGGAAAACTAAATCCTGCAATGGTGGGAGGAATTTACAAAATGCCGGGCCTTTGTGTTAAAACTCAACCATCACGGAAACTTAAAACTACGTGACTGCCGATGTCTATACTACGGAACCTGGTAGTTGTAAAATACTGCGAATGCCGAAGTGTCAAATATATCACGCACATTTAAATTGAGACACGAAAGCGATGTTGAAGGTTGGTGTATTTGCAATATATACACGTCAAGATGAACAGTATTGAAAACAACAAATTGTGCTTTTTTGACACGAAGAAACTATATGGTCTCTTGGTTCATCGGGTTTGATCGAACACAAGATATGCAGGTCAGTCATGTTAGTTTGAAACAAATTTCACATTTCGTTCAGTAAATGGCACACTTTGAACACAGGCGAATTTTTTTATTTACTTTTGTTGTTGTAGGAGGAAAGCTTTACAAATATGGATAAAAATTTGAATCAGTTAACAGTATGCTTGTTTATGGTCGAATTTCCTTCATAACTCTGCAATAAAAGGGATTCACTTATCAAAAACGCACTTCGCTCGATCAAACTCCTCAGGGATTAGCTATTCGAATTATACCCGGCCTGCAGTGAAACTAAAACACCGACGGACTGCCAAAGTGGAATTCAAAAGTCGGTAATCCCCTTTAAATGAGAGTATGCAACGGCGAGCCTTTCTTTTGTACTCGGCGGTTAATTAAAAACGCTTGATTTTCACGGCAAGCAGCCTGCAACTCTCCCATTCGATCCGAAGTGAGTGGATTTATCCCATCTTAGAGCGAGCACACACGGATATAATACAGTCGCCTTCATCTACTGCGCTCAAGATTGCTTTCAGAGGAAGCTGTCATTTTTCTCTACTGGCGAAAATAAAACTGACAGGAGGGGAAAAACAAGGAAGGGAAAAAAAGCAGGCGAGGCAATAAATTGAACGGATGTTCTGTAGGGAAGTCTAAGACTGCCGTAAGGAGCAAACCAACTTAACAGAAACAGCCTCCAGTATAGCAACCAGCAAAAGACAACTCAAGAACCTGCAAACATATGCGTGTGAATGGTAAAAAAAAAAAGTAGCGCCATCAAGCAACTATTTTTTTTTTATCTAACAAGCAAGGAATTAAAAAGTTTAAAGGAGCCTAACAGATGCCTGGAAGTATATTTCAGAACCATTTTTAACGGTGTTAATGTAATATTTTAAACATTAACTTCATTTATGTTTGTTCTCGGTTAATCCGATTTATGTTTCAAAGAAAAACTGCTAGCTTAAAATATATTTAATAATATTCAATATTTAATATCCCCTGAGAGTGATTAAAAATCTGATCATTTAATGATAGATACGAAGCACGTAAAAGCGAAAAAAAAATAGACTTTTACAAAATCGCATGACAAACTTCAATCCTTGACGAACCAGAATCGTATGGTGACATAATAACATAATTATAAATTTTAAGACTGAAAAGTACCAAGAAAAACAAACAGGTCATCACGAATATTTGGGTTAACAATTTTAAATGCAAGACAGAGAAGTTTAATGTGAAATGTTAAAAAAAAAAATGTGCTAAATGAATAGCAATAGCGATAGAAACCTTACAGCGTCGACACAAAAACTTTGCTCTAAATTCGCGAAAGCAAAAAAAAAAAAAAATATATATATAAAAAGACGACACCGTGTGAATTGTTAGAATAATAAATATAGCCCTCATTAATATGTAATAAGAGGAAACTGCAAAACATTTTAATGTGGAAATATTTCCACGCACAGAGGAAGAATCTAAAGCGCTACATTTTCAAGTAGTTGGCAGTATTTAAATGAATTTCAGCTTTAAATATGCAGCTCAGCAGACACTCGCTCTCTCTTTCTAATATCCAAATCTCTCATCAAAGAATGGGTTGCGTACAAGCGCCGCACTAACTCTCGTACATAATTAAAACGTTCGCACACAAAGATACCACTGTCCTTTATGAGCGAGAGCCGAATAAAGTATTCACTGCTGTATGAATACGAAATCCTTTCACGATCGCCTCTCAAGAATTCACTGCGTCAGCCACATTACGAGAAACTCATTATCAACTCTAATTAAAGCCAGAACCTCATTGCCACTCTGTTTGTTCTTCTGCAGAATAAACACTGCAAGTTTCCAATATTTGTTTATTTACTTCTCTCAAACTTCTTCAAGTATTGTTCTAAGGAAACTTTATGATGGAACTTTTTATCAAAGTTAAAATATACTTTTATATAATTGCTTTATACTCCTGCACGAAATAGGGCTTCAGCACAAAGTGTCAAAGTTTATATTAGAAAGTTTAAAAACGACAGAGGACAGTGAATATTTAATTACACGATAAAGTAGCGGAACATTACTTTTAACGATGGCGCTGATGAGAGAAGGGATGAGGGTAACTTACTGGTATTTCTTTCCCGACGTAATAACACTTGTTCTCAGCTAATGAGATTGCCAGTTCCCGTCTTCTACCACGATGAACCGAGTGTGCACGACATTATGAGGAACATATTAACACAAACGTATCACTACACATCGAAAACAAGAGCGTGTAACGTGTCTGTATGTATGCTTTTTTGTGTCATCCTTAAGAGCCTCAAATTCAGCTACAATACGACTCTACTTCCTTCAACTAATACCTTGTACAATGACTGTTGCAGAACGGACTCTGTGGTATTATTAGGTAATATTTCCAGATACTGCAGCCAACGCTGTGTATTCCAACTAACAGGTTCCATCATTAAAAATGTTATATTTTACGGTCTGTACTCAAGTGCTGCAATTCACCCATTTTAAAGTAACAAAATTTGGGAAGCAGAGATATGAGCAAATGAGATGTGGTTTTGACAGGTAGCTGGACACCTCTGCACAAAATAGTAAAAAAACTATCAGATCAGGCAGCTATGTCGTCTGAAATCTATCAGAGCATTGCATAAATGTATAAACCTTTACTGGCAATGCTAAACAAATCCGTTGGCCAAGTAGAGGAAACTGGTGAACTAGAGGGAATGTTTGATTCTATACCTCAAGTGATGTTTGCACCAGCTGCAGTGTGCATTGTCTAGCTGAAATTTTCTGTATGAACGAAAAACATAATCTGGGATTTTCACTGACAGTAGGTAGTAGTAATAGTTATACAGATAGTGCTAAAAAATTAGCACCACACAATATGCTAGTGTAACACGCCTTGCGCGAATGCAGCCTGAATTCACGTAAGCAGATCTGTTGAAAAGGGTGCATCAATCATTTTCTCAGATATACTGCTGAGCTTTCGTGCTGACGTAATACCACCTACGGAATAAAGGACTCTTCATCTGACTTTTGATCGTAACTTACGAGAATATCAGACTCTAACTTATTTGACTCTTACTGACTAGAAACTCCACTCCTGGAGCAATGATAATTTACATTACATATCCTTCGTTGCGGTAAAATTATATTATTTCGTAAAATCAACAGGATTCTCTTAATTCCAGAAATATCAGAGAACGTAACAAACAATGAAATACATTTTTAATAGAAATTGCAAATCCGTTTAAAAGAAGGAAGTAATTTAAATGAAAATTTTATACGATAGAATTTTATCTTGGTTTTATTCAAATGAAGAAAAAATCTAATACTTAAATTTGTTGATTGCTAATTTCAGTGGTAGTCCTGTTAATTGATATAGAACCGCTTTATAGACTAGCGCCCCTTGTACATCTAATCCGTTCTGCTAAGCTACATTTAACCACAACACTCGTTCAATATTTGTGTTATTAGCCGAGGCATAGTTTAGACATGATTTTAAACTTTATCTAAATATTTCTTGCTCATTTTAGTTCAAACAAAATTTGCACGGCAGTTTTATTTAAACAAAATAATACCTTAAGCTTCGATAACACGACGCTGAATACCAGTTTCAGGATGAAGTTTTGCTTTTTAATACCCTCCGGAGATCGAAATGAATCCGGGATGATGAAATAGATCGACTTACTAGGGAAAGGTAGAGGGAACCGTGTAAGGGGCGAATCGATCCTTGCGGAATGGTTATGCGCCCTTATGAACTATACACATATCACACGTGTGAAAGATCGGATTGAAATCAATCACTAACATATTTTAAGATCAAACAGAAGACACTATGGCGCACCAAGGTCGCACATCCTGGCCGTTCGCGCAGCTGATGTTACCGTTCAGTTCAAATTAAATTTATTATAAGTAATTTTGAAAACAAACTCTGAATGAAGATCACGTTCCATAAAACAAATAATATTAATATGAGGCAAAAAAACTCAAAATGAAAACCTTTGCTTTTTTTATTTACTACTTAAAAATATATAAGACGTGTTTTTAGTATATATCGTCTAAATGCAATATTTAAGAGATTTTATGAACAAATTTCAGGTTCCTAGGTACAGGGTTTTTGACATAGAGCTGGTAACAAAAATGGTGTACACTGACTATGACAGCCACTCGTGTAACTTTACAGAGGAAAAATTGAGAAGAAAATATCTTCGTTCCCTACTTGATGAACTTTTCAACTTCTATGTACCACACGTTGGGGTGTAAGCAAAAACAAAATTTTCAGCTCCCTTTACTGTTACGCAACGCCACTAGAATACAATTTTACAAAATTCTAAACGATACTTAATGAAACTAACATGTGCAAAAGTCCGAGACTTGTTTCATTTACGAGCTACAGTAGTGTGACAGACGGCTCCGTATCTCTTTGGGTATGGATCACTAAATAAACGAACAAATTTTGTCACCGACAGCCAAAATTCCAACTGCATTCCTGACGGAGATGTGTTTCGGCCAGGCGCTGTGAATGAGGAACTGTACCATCTGCAATCGAGCAGAACAGAGTTTCACTACACGACAGCATACTTCCAACATTATTGAAACAAATGAATATTCAGTCAGACAGTAAAATTCACCTGCTGTTTCCTTATTAACATGCTTAGGTATTATCAAACATTTGAGTGAACAGCGTCTAGTCGCAATCGCAGAAGCATGTGGAAGAGATATGGTTAAATCTATAACTATACTAGTAGCAGTAATGTTACGTGTAATTTTGACTCGCATTAAATATTCAGAATGTGACACTCTGCAATGATATAATGTAGTACAAGTTTCTCCATTACTGAAACATGCTTTCCAGCAATAAGGAAAGCGCGCTTTCTTCTGAGTAGCTATTGGAGTAGTCGTATTTCCTAATCATACAAGAAAACAACAGACCCATAAATCAGTTGCCTGTTACAGCCTTAGCAAGAGGAGGGAAGCAGGACATGGGAGCGGGCTTCTTTTAGTGTTAAGGTAGCGAACCGAAACATACAATGACTACTGACTCAGTTGCGAAGACGGGTTCCAAATCAGCAAGTTGCACACTGCATAGCCGACGGCCTAGTACTCATATTCCTTCACGAGGAATAATCTTCCTAGTCGACACAAAACTGATAAGAATTCAACTTGTTGGAAGATAGTTTTGAACCAGAAGTGAATATAGGAACATGTGAGACTACATGCACCATGCGGCTAATATTAGAGGGAAGACTGATGAAAACTATCCCATGTCATTTTCTGCTTCTTATAAGTTCTGACGCTGTCTAACACAATGCAAAAAAGAAATAAAACACTACCGTAAAAAAAAAATCAAACTGCAGTTGACAAGATTCGTCCTAAAGAGAGGCAGTGACAAAAATGAGATACTTCAAAACGTACGTAGAAAAAGTAGTCACAGTTTCTGTGTAAGAGGAAATACAGGTTTCCTTGTAAAACCTTTGATACAGTAAACAAATTTTTTTAATATTTTCCGCAAGATCGCCGCTATCTTGGAAAAATTAAAACAATAAAAGTTAGAACAACCAACAGTCTCATAGCGAATATATAAAAAGGAAATGACATGTTCTAATCTCTCTTGGAAACTAACAGAATCTTATATTTTTAAAAGAGAAATAATCACAAAATTAAATATAAAATTTGTCTTTTTAAAACGTTTGTTTAGCTGACTTTGTTTGGAAATGAAGTCTAGCCTCAGACAGTTATAAGTAAAACGATTAGAAGTTCTAGAAGAAAACTGAAAACCAGATGATTTGATAAACTAGAAAATATTGAACAGAATTAGCTTAAGCACTAAATTTTCTGATAAATAAAAAACAGAATCTGTGGCAAGTGCTTTCTTTGTTTTATCGTTGTTTTACGACTAATTAACTGGAGGCTTACATTGAACGAGTATTTTATTGGACACAATATGTATTAAGTCAGCATTTCCGGGAACATAGGATACCGCCAGAAACTGAAATCTGAGTTTTTCCGAAACGAATAATTTTCTGCAAAGGGAGGGTTTCGAACTATTAGGAAGACTGAAGTACTTACACTCCATAGTGTCAACTGTGCTTATCACAGTGATGTTTGAAATTTAAAAAATAGACGACCACATGAAAACACATGGGACGAAATTTCTGACATGTAACGAAGGTTCAAAACTGAAAGCAAACATTACAAACGCAGAGAAGTTAGAAAGCCAAAGCTGGTGGGTGGGCGGTAACGCTCGGGAGGACGCAGGTTCCAATCCCCGTCTGGCTATCCAGATTTCGGTATTCCACGATTTTCCGAAATCACCCAAAGAGTCAGATGCATCACTCCGGGAGATACCGGGATGATTCCGAATATCTCCCTCTCCTTCCATCCTCTCCCAACTCTAATCCTACGTCGACGAACTGTAAAGCCTGAACAAAAGAAAAAGTTATTGAAGTTTACAAGAACAAGATGAAACATACACGCACACACGGAGACCCAAAAAACGTTCTTAACCAGGGTGATTTTTCATTGTAAATGGATCCACGATAAGGAAATTACTAACACAAAAATTAATACTGGGAAATACAAGAAATAAGAATTAAAGATAGTCTTAGTAACCGAATGATAAAAAGTTGAAAAGAAATTAAAACAGCAGTACTGTTGGCTGTTTCAGATATGCGGTTCGTCACTTCAGCGCTCGCATGACACGCCCCTCCTCACTGGACGACGGGAGACTAACCAAACACTGAATGCAAACAAGCGAGTTCTCTCTTTTTTTTTTTTCGCTTTAATTTCCAGTTCGACGTAATGCTCGTTATTCATTTCACGAATGCTGTATACAGTACTCATCCAGTCGCAAAAAGCTCCCGTCACAAGTAGAAGAAGGAGCTTTAAAAATACCTCCGTTAAAAGTGCACGTAATTGTAAAAAACGACAAACAGAGAAGATAAATCTGATTTGCGTATCTAAATTAATTATTATTCTAATGTAATCTCTGTCGCAGGAGCTCGGAAAAGCGAAAAGCGTCAGCGTGCATATTGAATTTAATCAGTGTTTTTTAATATTGCTGCCCATATAATGTTTTATATTTAAACAAATGAAACCGAGATAAAAGCTTTGTTTTATTCATACAAAAAGTGGCGAGTGCGCTCGCCGACCGGGCGGATAAAAGCGGGATTTGAGCCCGCACAGCTCTCGAGTGCGTTCTAATGGACACGACTTGCTTTATACGATAAGTGACGCGCCAGTCTGCACGAATCACTTGCTTTCAGGGCTACGAGCCTCTCGGCATTCACCAGCGGGAAAGCAAATGACGCGCCCAACGAGAGACACACTTACAGCGGGACTCGCACAAGCACAAAAACTGTCGAATCTCGAGGTGATTACGAGCGTGATACGTTGTACAACGAGTGGAGATGCTTCTAGATCATATGTCCTGGAATTCAAGGCGGCAACAACTGAGTACAAAGCACCAGCAACATTGTTAAAGGTGAGTATACAAAGGCGACGCACTACCACATAGCTTCAGCCTATTGTGACAGACCTATGCCGCCACCCCCCCCCCCCCCTTACCCCCACCCCAGACACAGACTTATGCTGGAGAGAGATAACATTGATTAAATGTAAATTTGTATATTTTTCGTATGCTTTAATAATAGAAAGAAACTAACATCAGCCTGTCAACACATATCTTCTAAAAATATGTCTGGACAATAGCCCTGGCGGAAAGGAAACGACTGGTGGTGTTGCAGACTACTGCTGGATGCATTATGTCAATAACGATGAAGTATTCAGAAGAGTTTCTGAGGAAAGAAGATTCTGGAAGGACTTTTACAAAGAAGAGACAAGATGATAGGACATGTTTTGAGTCACATGGTTTGCTTAAGGTGCTTATTGAAGGAAAAATATGATGAACAAAACAGCAGCTATATAAATTAAAAAGGGAAGGCAGAGAAGTGGCGCACATGGAGAATTGCTACGGACTGATCTCCGGATTGATAATTAAAAACAGAAGAGTATTGGTTGATGGATATAAATTGTTAAAATGAAGTGTTATTTGATTAAAAGCAGTATAATGTTTGAGATGTTAATTAAAAGACTGTAATCATGAATATTGTGTAAGCCAAAGTGTTTTAAGTATGATTTTCGGCTATATGGAATGGTTTCAGTTTGTAACTTATTTTTAAATGCCTGTAATTATTCTCTATGTTTCTCCATAAGTAATTTTGTATAGGTTCTGGTTGTTTTTGTAGGCCTACTGTTTCTATTGTTTGGAGCAATTGTTAGCGTCGGTTGGCCCTTGTGATTTTTTTCTGCAGCACCTATTTAAGCTCTCAAAGCTAACAAACCTAAGGCTCCCCACCCTCTTTAAGGAAGATATTAACTGGAAGCGTACTGCTGTTCCCTAGGTGTCAAAATGGACAGGATGACCAGGAAGCACCACGCCACCAGTTTTCGTGCAAAATGTACAAGGAGACAGAATCTTGTACACTGTTCTGAACCATACTTCAACATAGAGACCGGATTTTATATCCAATTCTAAGACGCCCTCGTCAGGCGTATTTTGGAGTACGCAGCAGTAGTTTGGGGCAACACTGCTATATCTGTCTCAAACCTCGGCAGGCAATCCTAAACAGGGCCATCAAATACGCATACCACTTGCCAAGAGAGACGATGGTAGGCGACAAAATCACTCCGGGAAAGGTTTGGGAAGTTGGCGGCTCAATTTTATACAAAAAACCAACCTCCCGAATACTGCTCTAGGAGTCCAATTGCCGTATAATAACCAACTAAGGTGGCCAAGGAAACTTCTCGACCATCACAATGGAAATTACCAAAATCATATACTGGCATACACAACCGGATATGTCACATCCCGATTAGGACGTACAAGTTAGGACAACCAATAAGTAATATGGAAGGAGATGCGCAGCCAGCGCAAAAACGTCCCCACCACCTGGGACTAAAGATTTCATCGCAATTGATGTCCCCTCCTCACGGCGGAGTTCTCTGGAAACTGAACTGTGCTATAGGGCGCTGGGTATGTTTTATTCGTAGAGTGCTTTAGAATCTCTGGAAGAAGCTGATGCCTTATTCGTGTATGTGTTTATGAGGATTTCGGTGGAATAAATAAGATGAAAAACGCAAATCGATGGTGGTGTTATTTCAGCAGATTCAGCGTATTCCAGATATTGAGAACATATAGAAATTATGAATAATACTTTGGTGAAAGTTACAGATCACCTGGCAACCTGATGAAAAACCTGTAAATCTACAGATTAAATAAATTAACAGCGATCTTCTATCTACAACTAAGCATCGAATGGTTTCATATCTCTTCCATGACAGAAGTGATTAATTAATTACAACGGCGAACTGACAAGAAGTTTTAAACTATCCATACCATAGGAATAAGAAGATGTGACGGAAACATCGACCGTTATAGGAGCGATTTATTCCCACGCACAAACACGGCACTCGTGTACAGACCCAGCTGGAGTATCTGTACAAGAAGTATTTACTATGAATTTCGGTACAGGCCATCACAGACTGTCAACTACACATGATGATAACCAGTTCGAGTCTGATCGTAGGCATGGGAGGTTTGAACTAGATATTTTGTCCATTTTGCGTCGTATTTACCTAATAAAAAGTAACAAAAACGTGCACACTGTGAGAATCACAATACTGGAGTTTGCTGTATGGTGTAGTAGAAATATGGAATTTGTTTATTATTATCATTTTAAAAAAAAATACACCTATGACGGCAGTCACTCGGATTATTTTTCGTGTTAGAAGTAACTACCGAATAATACAGAACTGCATTATCGTAAGTAAGAAGAATGTTTGAAAGGTATTGAATCAGTAGAAACAAGTGGAGACTGGTATCGGAAGTGAACACGTTCAGACGCATGCAAGTGCACTTCGCATTAGCGAAACTGTGTGCACATTACAACTGTAAAGAGAATCTGGTTATGTGCAAATTAAACGAAACAGCTGCACAAAGCAATCGGTCGAAGCGGTTGCTATTGCTTTACTAAGTATTCGGCGTAAATGTGTAGGGTGCGTCAGTTTTCGCAACTTGTGGGACAAATTGTTTGTGTTCAAAGGTGCAACAATTACTGGGCTTGATTTGGTAGATGAAATAACACGATAATTAGATTTTACACTAATCGTATATATATATTAAATCATGAAATGATAACGGTATTACCTTCCAAATACGAAACTCCGATTTTACTGGAAGTCAGTGAAGCTTCTATAAATGTGTGAACTATTCGTTGGGGTGGAGTGGTACTTTTTTTGCTTACGGCTGTACGCTTCGTCGACGTCGAGGTCATTAAAGGCGGGAAAGGATGGGGGGGGCAAGGAACGGGGAGGAATTCTGCCACAGCCTTTAAACGCAATCATCCCGGCATTTGCCTGGAGGGATTTAGGGAAAGCATGGAAAACCCAAAGCTGGATGGCCGGACGGAGATTCCATCCCGCGTCCTCCCGAATGCGAGGCCACAGTGTTACCGCTCACACACCACGCTCGATCGTTGGGGTGTATGGCTCGCCAACAGATAGAAATTCTCAAGCCCTGCTCAAATCATCAAAGAGAAAGAAAACAAATCGAGTGACAGCTACAGCTGCCATATGTTTCAAAATTCTCATTAATATATTTCCAAAACTTATAGGCAGAAATCTGAACGCTCAGTAGGATATCCAACTGAGAAAATCATTTCAAAATTGTTGTGAGTGAAAATATCTGCAATTATACGTCAACTAATTATAAATATAATTATAAATATTGATTATAGCTTTTCTCTTAACTGTGTATCAAATACACTCGTCATGTTTGCAGAGCAATTTTCAGATTTCCTAATGTATTTTTCTTTTTTTTTTAGCGACAACAAGTCATGTTTAATAGTGCAAGAGTTTCTAGAATGTAAACAAAAAAGATTACATTTACAAGAAAAATATTTTACTCTCAACTGTATCTTCTAGAGAAGTAAATATTTCGGATTTAAAAAACATTACCGTGGTTTCCTTAATATATAAAAAAAAAAACCCTGCAATCTGTACGCGAATCTTTTCTGACCGGCCGGCAGCTTGTGACAGCGCAGCGTATTCCTGTCCTCTGGCGTCGGTCGCGAACAGGCGCGTTTCAAAGTGGATGTAAATAATAATGTCTTCGACCAACAAAGAACGACTTTAATTTCGAATTCCCTTTAATGAAATTAATTTCTTTGTTAAATGTGACTGTTTGTTGCCTGAATCCCTTTGTAATTGTAATTAAAACAACAAACAGTAAAGCAGAAACTTTCCAAGTTTAATTGTGCTTTTGTCGATTAATTTTATTTTTAATTACTTTTATTAATATGCTGGTATTTCCCATTTCATCCTGACAAACAGAGAGAATAGGACTATCTAAAAATTACATGACGGGTTACAGAGATGCTTCTTTTCCAAACACTGTGCAAAATTAAATTAATAATTCCTACCACTACGAGACGCTTTCAAGAACCGTCCGAAATGAGGCTGTTTGTGCTCGGTTTTAGTTTCTTTCGTGGAACATCCATCTTATGAACATTGAACTTTCCAAAGACTTTACTACGATACGTGCGTGAAAGAAGAACTATTTTAATCTGTCGGCAAATGTTAACACAATTTGTAGAATTATTGTGCTTAAAAAACACGATTTTTTAGGCAAATCGTACGAAAAGTAGGCAATACGATTGCGAAAGACATGCTCGAAACAAAAATAACAGCTTCTTAAGCTGGGAATGGGTTGTCCGTCGTTGCACTAGACTACAACTATGTTAACAATTTCTTTTACATTTCAATATTCCTGAAAGTACTTGGAAAAGGATAGACGAATTTTCTGCTATTTATGAGTATGTAGTATATCTGAAACTTGGTGTTTAGTTTTTTTTAGTTTAATTATAACTCAAAATGTAGATAAACGTTCAGGCTTCAAATGAACGATAGATTTTATTCTGTCCCCATGACTCGTCAACACATTGGTAACTTAAGCAATCTCAACAAAAACTACACTATTCCTTGTGATCTTCCCAAAAAATGAGTGCGTAAATTTCGCACGGAAGAAAAAGAGGAACATATCATACAAGCCACTACATTCAGCTTGTTCAGCACACTGCGAATGGTGCACTGCATATCAGTTCCAACTGGTATTCTCATAAGACCCGATGTACTGGGGAAAGGCAACACTATTATTTGTGCATTAAAAATGAAATCGATGGTCGCAGCAAGGATAGTATTAAAAGCACATTACATTAGCGAAAATAAAAGTGTTCAGAAGAAGAAATTTTTTAGTATTAAATCTTCTGATACTGTATCTAAGGACCATAGAGCTTTATGGAGCTGAGGTGTCAAAATACCGCGAGAAAGAATCCAGCTCATACCCGAGATTGCTAAGAGACGGTAACCGTGCCGGGCGTCCGACTTGTGTTTTACTGTTTCGATTCTTGGTGTGGGAAGGAAAAATAAAACACACACAATTCGGAAGAGAATTTCATGAATCGGATAGTATATATGTTGCGAAAGTACTTTTTTTTATATACAATTTAAATAATTCCAAAGAACTATCACATTTTTTAAAGTAGCTAACTATTTTGTGATTAGAATTTTATTCATAATCTGGGCACGGAACCCTCAGGGCGCAAGTGTTACTCACACCTGACTGACGTTGTTGTTGGGTCCTTGGTTTCGTCATTAGACACGGGTACAAAATGCGCACAAAAAACTGGAAGGCTATCGCCCAAGAATTTTTAAAAGGTTAGAAAACAGTGTAGGAAAAGCTGTATTGAGACAAGTATAAGTAAAAATGGGAGTGCCACAAGGTAGCGTATTCGGTCCATTGCTATTCACTATTATAATGAATAATTGTCTTGATTGTTTACTATCAGAAATTAGATGACATAATGCTATAAAAAAGGACCAAAACGGTTGACGATTGTAAACAGTTGCAGGGTGATATGGACAGGATATCTAGTGGCGTTGGTAAACATGGGATGAAGGTATATGCAAAGAAGAGTCCGCTTATTAGATACACAAATAAAAAAGTAAAGGTTTATTATGGTTATAAGGTGAGGAAACATTTGCTTGTTGAAGACTTGAAATGTAAATATCTTGGCATTACTGGGCAGGACACATTGGACAGGTAGTAGGAAAAGGTTTAAAAAATCTCCACTTGCTGGAGAGTGTGATGAGGGGATGTACGAGAGAAGTAAAGGAATTGGGTTACAAAACGTTGGTCAGACAGTTGCTTGACAATGGAAGTAATACAGGAGTTGTAGAGGGTGCAAAAAAGGGCAGCTAGATTTGTTTCTGGGCATTATCGCAGAACGCAATCAGTAACAGATATGATAAAAGAGCTGGAATGGGATTCATTGCAAGACAGGAGGGTGAAGAGGGTCATGGGAGCTTACAAGGCGTACATTGGTGATGATGTATAGAAAGATATTTTTGTAAGAATTAAAAGTAATGTACGGAAAGGAAAAGATGACCATGACCACGAGCTGGCACTCGAATTCAGGCATAAGGATGCATGAAGATGCTCTTTTTTAGATAAGGGTGTCAGGGATTGGAATAAGTTACCAACAGAAATGATGAATAATTTACCAAAAACGTTGAAAGAATTTAAAGTTAAAATTTGTAGAGGTGGGTGCAGGAAAGGGGAGAGATGGATGTGCAGGGAAATTGCCACCGGAGCGTGAGATCCATTGCAAATTAATTAAATATTATTATATTATGGCCTCTGGAAGGAGCCATTCCGCCATTCGCCTGCAATGATTTGTAAATCCGAAACCTGAATGACTCGGGATAAAAACCTACGTTCTCCAGAGTAGAAACTTAGCGTTGAACAATCACATCTGACTAAGAAATAATGAAGTCATTCTGTAGGATACTCAAAACTGATAAACTCGCACTTTTCAAAGCAATGAGCGAAAAAAGGAATTTCCAAAACAATCTAACTAAAAAGAGAGAAGCAGATATGGGGTGGTGGGTTAGGCGTTACAATATTCAGAAAGGTTAATTTTTTTATTAAGAATGAAAAGATGAACGGGAAATTAAAGATAAGTACAATGATTAGAAAACACAGGCAGATATTTGAGGTTACAAAGAATAAACGGAAAAGGAGAGATTCGCTGTGCATCGGAAGCATGCATCAAAACGATTAATGTAGGCTATTTACCTAATTAGAATCCAACCGCCCGTGTGGCTCGTACCGGCTGCTTTTAGGCGGATTCCCGCAGGTATCGAGGCGAACGTCGGAATGATCCTCCTACACATTTCGCAAACAAAAAACGCACTCATCACGCGCAGAACATAGTTACACGTTTCCCAGACAGATGGCAACACTTCACTTCCCCCATTAGCACTTTTTGTTTTACTTATGGCTTTACGTCTCGTTGCCGTCGAGGTCTTTAGAGGGGGGATGGAACTGGGTCAAGGAACTGGAAGGAATTCTGCCTTGGCCTTTTGAAGGAAGCATCCTGGCAATCGCCTGGAGTAATTTGGGGAAACCATGGAAAATCCAAATCTGGATGCCCGGACGGGGATTCGACCCGGCATCCTCGATAATGCGAGGCCAGAACGCCGTTAGCACTTAGTGCGACCTGGCAGTAGGTATAAAATGATTGGCGTCAGCAAGGGCAGGAGACCGTAAAACCATAGCTCCAAATTTGAGTCATCGAAGGCAGCTGACTCCAAAAAGTTGAGAAAATGTGGTGAAGAAGAAAGTTTTCTTAAGTTGAATATGTCGTTGAATAACTTTATTTAACTACATCACTATGCAGAATTCGTTGATACATTAAACTTTAAAAACTATTAGGAAATCCGAAGTACTCAAATTTCACAATCTTCAGGCGTAGTTCATTCCTAGGTCTACTGAAACACAAAAATTATACAATTTATTTTTTATCTTGTTTATAAAGTTCGAAAGACATCATAAAACCATATGACGTACCTATTCTTCATCAGTACAATCTTAATACAGGAAATAGATTGTTATTTGAAGACGATGCTCCTATGGAAAATTGTATTTAAAATTCAATGGAAGATAATCTACTTACCATGAGTAAGTCTGATAATGTTTTATTTTAATTCCAGGTGAATCTTGTGTAATGTGTCAGCAAACTGGAGGGTGGAAAATCCTTGCGAGTATGAACAAATATATCGCGGACAAATCACGACACTATTTCAACTATTAACATTGGAAACAGCTGCTGCGTTATGTAGAAAACTGATTTGTAAACCAGCAATTAATAGAGGAGTTCTAAAAGAATAATTACTTTTTTGTATGTTTTTCTGAGCGAAAATTTGTAGCCCAGTATTGACCTATAAATGTGTGTTGAGTGCTCAATCATCTGCAATCTAGATACACCGTCTGCGCCTCAGGCAATTTCGAGTCTGCTGTCAGTATAATTATGCCAGCAGCGTGGATACATTAATCAGTTGTAAGAAATTACTCTCGAAGCTCAAGTTTTCTTATTTCGGAGGCCATAAACAGCAATCATCTCAGATGACTACACTCTTGCAATTTATACTAAACGGAAACTTCTAGCACTCGCTGTAGACTGTTTCTTCATTTATAGGATTAAAAAGTAACGGGAGTGTTACCTACTTTCTATTCCTTGCAACTATTTAATAGATGATAAAGAAAGTCTGCATTGCACATCCCGCAATCGAAGAGAACTTGTGCAGTACTTTGCAAAATTATGTGACCTTTGGCCTTAAAACTGTATTTGCCTATCGGAACTTGTTTCACGTCAGATAAAAAAGAATATGCTATTTTTATCCTGCACATTCATTTAAAAAGCCACTTTTCAGTAAAAACGTCCAACGTTTAACAAAAGTCAACCGTGTTTATCAATTACTGTCAGATAACTGTTAGATAACTGTTAGTAACAAGATCAGGACACACAGTATAAAATTTTATGCTTACCCAAAAAAAAATAATAATAATTTAAAACTAAAGCAGATTTGAAACGAAACAATTACCATTGTTGTGCATCTTTGATCAGAAATAGAGAGAAAATAACTAAATGAATCGGAACATAAATGAATTGAAGTCTATACCAGAGAACAATCGTCGGGCATTCGTACTGCAGAGGTTGGTAAAGCAGAGAAAGTTGGGGAATTACAGAGTAGTTGGCTGATCCGACATTCTCTTTTGTATCGACTGTTAGCTGCTGCTACCGAACGAAGAGCAAGCCACTACTACTAATACTTCAATAATCCTGTGCATTCAGTTTCTCCGGTATTTTCGCTAGAGTTCTCTGCAAAATAAAATCAGAATTGGCATTCTTCAAAACTTCCGTCGGTGTTGCAACATATGTATTAACTCCGAGAACCGTAAAAATTAGGAAACTATTCTTGTTTAGTGCAAAACAAAAAAAGAAAGACTGTCTGAAAATTAGGATTTTTTTTTCACTCTCAATAAAAGCTTAAGGTCCTCGGTTCCAATCTCCGCCATCCTGCCTATTTTTACTGCCACTATGTGCAGTATGTTTTTATATGTACAGTATGCTAAGAACATTGTGTGGTTGGGATTCCACCTTAAACTATTTGCCTGACAACGGCAGAGACGAAATGCGCGGCAAATTGAAACTGTTACACTAGGTCTCAAGACCACACGAATTTCCATTATTACCAAGATCGACAACTGGGCCATTAGAATGATGGACGTCCATAAAACCAGTCAATATTTTAAATTGGTATAAAAAGATATATCGACCTTAATAAATATCGACTTTTAAAAACTTATTTCTGACTGTTACTTCACGTTAACCAACTACATTAAACAGAAATTACATTTTCATAAGCGAAAGTAAGAAAAATCTACGCTACGACGCATGTGCTGTTGGGATGGATAAATGCAGCCAAAGAATTTGTAGAGCTAAAGGTACCGTCTTTCATGAACGAGAAAAGGAAAACACTCAATACTTTAAAGGTGTAAAAAGCGCAAGATGGAAGTCACTCTTAGAAGATTTGGAGAGAGGACTACTCAAATAGTTTCTACAAACGGAAGCTGTATTTTTTCTAAGAACAAAGAAAGTTGGTTATTAAGTTTTTCAGCAAAAATTAAGCGACAATATAGTAAGGAAAGAAGCAGTTGAAAAACAACTTTGATTTAACGAGATGATATAAAGCAAATGATTCTTCAGAAAGCCAACACTAAATTCATTCTCTAGGGCACAAAGGAGTAGTCACGTTTTTGATCTGCTTCAAACGATACTTGATAAATATAGCGTTTACATAAATGAATCTGGTTTATTGATAGTAGTAAGTAAATGTTCTTCTTATTGCTGTACTAAGAGGAGAAACATTAGCCAGGACATAAACCTCTACTGAAAATAGATCTTCAAAAATATGTTTAAGTGTTGTTCTCCATCCTAACATCTTTCTCATGTTGCATGACAGAGATGCTTATGAAGCACACGCAGCCTGAACCTGTTTTTCGCTCACATATCTGGCCGAGTCCAAACTAGGAAACGTCAGTGTGAAGTTAGTGAGCATTCAACCTGTAATGGTGACCATGATGTTACTGACCCAAGAAGAAATCACGTGCATACGCCCTACACATGGGATAAAAAATAAAAAATCAAGTCGTTCGAAGAAACATTCAGGAGTTTTAAAAACACCACAGAGGGAAAGATCGCACCTGTCAGAAAGGGTGTCTACCGCCCCTGAGTCAGTTTTATATCTGTGAAATTTTCATACAAGTTTAATGAAGAGTTCAAAATGGTGATGCAGAAAAATGATTTAAGTCATCTGTATTTAATCACTACATTTTACCTGATGACTTTCAAAGCTTCTTCAAAGACAAGTACAGAAAAAAAAAAAAAAAATCTGAATAAAATATAGGATGGTCAGCGAACGGAAACAGATCTAATAAAAACTATTGCGAAAAATTATACTTTTAATCAAAAAGACATAATAATGTTTTCCTTAAAGTAGTCATTAAAAACAAAAGAGCAGTGAGTGTTTCTAAATATAAGAACGCTGTAACTAGTGACTTTTGTTTTTATGATTTCCATACAGACGAGCAAATCAATTCCATGTTATGCTTCATAAGTTATACAAATTATACTTATTTTATTTAAGTCAGAAATGAGCTCTCAGATATTTCGGGGGCTGTGACGCGAACGCCTGTTTTATTTGGTGAGTAATAATAACAATAAAATGTATATACGGTGTCAGGAGACATGGTTGGTCGTTCAATGACTGAACACGATGCTAGAAGAATATGTCAAATCTGAAGATGAAAAATCAGTTGTTTCTATTTTAAATAGTAGAAAGTTTCCTTTTCACTCAACGAAGTCACAGATGACGAGCAAATCAATATTTGTTGTATCCTATGGAAGCTGTACACAAGACTAAAATAAAGAAAGATAAACAGTGAAAAGAAAATCATTGCAATACGCAAAGACATTAAGGCTATTTTGAAAATTACTAAGTATCCAAATAAAAATTTACAAATGTTAAGTATGACGCTGCTTTTTGCACGAACGGTATACTTTAGCGTGAGTAGGTGGCGTGATCAGAGTGTCTTAGTGTGGGATCATTGCAGAGAGAAACCAAGATGAGCAAAGAAAGAAACTGTTGTTATTATTGTGAAAAAGATGACTGTACTGAGAAAATAAATAGTATCGCTGAATGTTAGGAAAGACAGTTCAAAATCAAGAATAACTGTATAGACGTATTAACGCAAAGTTCTTATAATTTAATACGTATATAGTGTGTTAGTACAGATTGGTAAATATAATCGTTAGGTTGGTGAATCCTGTCAACTTCGACAGCCAATCGATTGCCGGTTAAATGTTGGTCAGCAAATTATATTAAGAAGGTGAGGAAGAATTACTCTATATAGTATCCAAAGCATACAAGTGGCTTAACCATGGAATGGACTTAAAATGGTAAAATTGTCAATGTTTTGGCATACCTTGACATGATTATACTATAGTTTGAGAATGTTTTTGAAGACTCATCGTAAGAGCATTTCTCCGCAAGCAGTTTAAGCGATCACAAGTCGGATCAGTAAGGTTTCCTGCAATCAAAACAAGGCAGACGTATCTGCGTGTGTCAGTGGAGTATTAGCTAAGGCCAACAAGACGCGGAGAAGCTCACAGTCAGCGGCTGCTCTAGACGCCAGAGAGCCTTAATTAGATTGGATCCGGCTTCCCCCCCCCCACCCTCTCTCCCTCACCTCCCTATGTTTATTCCAATTATGCAAATCTCATCATTCCTAAACTTGGCAAGTATGCTGGGACGGCAAGGCAGCTTCCTCTTTTGCGCGGGAAGAATCCCATTTTGTATGTAAATTTAATTTAAGCACAAATGAAATTAATGTAGTCGAGTGTTTATAACTAATTATCAGCCGAAGTTTAGAGGACAATTATTTCGACAGTTTTCTCCCTCGGGCTCCGTCTTCGGTGACGTGTCTGGTTGCTGTGGCTTGAGGTCGGGACGAGCAAACCACCGGCCTGCAACAGCGTGTTTACCAGGGGCAGCGCACAGTGCAGATGAGCTCGGCTAGTGCACAGCAGGTGGCGAACGTTTTTTTCTCAGGAGTCGTTAGGGATACAGTCGACATAATGGTTAGTTGCTTAAGGGACGTCCATTAATTGCGTGAGGTATTTTTCCGGAATTTCTGATTCCCCCCCCCTTCCCCGTGGTGAGATTTGACGAGATCTGGGTGACCCCCTCCCCCCTGCTGACAGACCTCGTAGTTTTTAGCACTCCTCGTCCCTAGGGTGTCGTTAGCAGACCTATTTTTTTTTTTAGCAGCTACTGTTCAAAAAATTAAAAAGATGACGTGAGATTTCTGTTGATACCCTCCCCCCCTCCCTCCCCATTTCACCTCACTTAGTATTTTTTAGAAATTACAGGTTGCAGCCTGGAGTACCTGACTACCCAATACACAGGAGCTTAGGCCTGTATGAAGTAGTACCGACCTTGGTTGAACATAAATTCGATAAGCCGGCTAGAGCGCCTTGACGAATCAGCCACAAACTTCAAAGAATCATACCGTTTCTTAATAGTTATCGGATTTGGGAGCAATGTCCGTAATTATACAGTGTTTAGTAACTATGACAACATATTGTTTTCTAAATGTCTTTAAGATGAGTTTTGGAAGATTGCAGGTCCGAAGGACTAGAAAGAATGGGAGTTTTTGCTGCTACAGATTTTAAGATCATACATGATCCAGTACTAATCTCTCTCTTTCTCTAAAACACATAAAAACAAACACACACAAAGAGAGGGGAGAGAAAGAAATAAGTATGTAATTACTTTAGGCCATTTCTTCTCCAGTAGATTCTTAAAATAATAAATTATCATTTAATAAATACGCCAGTGCAACTGTCGTGGGACTTTATTTATTGTATGACGCGTTTCGCCTCTCTTCGAACAATCTTCAGCCTTCACTATTTTTCTGTAATGTTTTTAATTTTTTTAATTTCGTACATAAAGATTTTGTTTAAATATAATACAATTACTCTTATAAATATGAGTCGTAATACAACTTACAATTACATACATCTCATGACAGAATTATAAATATAAGTTACATTAAACATTAAAATACCTCTATATAAGAGTAATTGTATTGTATTAAAAAACGACCTTTCCGTATGGAATTTATATATATATATAAAACAACGAACAAAACAGTGAACGCTGAAGATACCTCGACGAGAGACAAAACGCATCCGAGAATAAATAAATCCAACAACAATAGGATTGACGTCTTCATTAAATAACAATATATTATTTTCAGAAACAAGTCATTGTGACAATGATTTTGGGTTTAAACAGCCTATCACATTAAGGTCATTTAGACCATGGGATTAAGAAGAGAACCAAACGGATAATTGTAAGGAAGCAGCCCAGATCCACCTGAATTGAATTCGGAATAAGAACAAAAAATATTATGTGGTCTGTCCGATTTACAAGAATAAATCCGTTCAGTTTATAACACACCTAACTAAAGACATCTGACTGATAGCGGAATAAAAAAAGAAAAAATCCACGGTGAAGTGATTAAATATAGTTGCCAACATGTTAGATTCCTGAATGAACGGAAACATTTTTCCTGACATACATAACTCATTGACATAACATAACTTATTCTCATAATGCGGAATTATCTCACACCAACCACCGCAGAAAGTATTTCGGCACAAACATCATTTTCGGTTACTTTGCAATCTTTGGCAATGTAGTCATAAATCGTTATCTTCAAGGATTTTTTTTTTTGCGTCCCTTAGTTTCGTCGACTCTGAAGTCATGTAGAGGCTGGGGGCAAGGAACAACGACCATGGCGTTTTGAAAGAACCATCCCGGCATTCGCCTTGAGTGATGGCCGGACGGGAATTCGAATCTGCGTCCTCCCGAATGCAAGACCAGAGCGTCACCGCTCAACCAGCGGTCTCGGTATATCTTAGAGGAGTCTGTCGAAAACTTCTACTCTGATGCTTCCCAACAAACAGTAGGAATTCGATCACCAGAAAGTTCATATTAGTGATCAGGATTGAAGATTTATGGTCTTCTATAGCACCGCGATTTCGAGTGAACACAGAGGTGTCGGAAAAGAAAGCGAAAGTCCTTTGCGACGATGCCTGGCTGAGACTAATTTGCGACAGCACAATGTGCTGCGGTCAGCATAACTACACGGCGCGCGTGTTCCGTACTCGCTCACTTTCCAAGCTTTCTCCTCTCTTGCGCTAAATACTGTTTTGTACTCGACCAGCGGACTGAACAACTGGACACTAGTGCTCTGTTTCGATAGCGGACAGTCTACTAGAGTGAACAAAGCAATTAAAACATTTAGCTTCCTCGCATCCGCACCAACTTGAACTAAACTTTAAGATGACAATATTTCTGGATATCGTACGATTATCAGCAATAAATTAAGAAAATATTTGTGGCATATTTCTATGGAGCTACTTCTGCATACACAAAATTATCTGTGGCTATCGTACTTATAGTATTCAACGTAAACATTTTCTTGTCAATTTTCAACAATCCATTTTCAGTGCACTTTTTTTCCAGAAACACTATATAATGTCGAACACCGCAGTCAAGTGGAACGAGTGTTTCCACCACTCTGCAAATGTGTAAGCAATGGGCTAATGTGCTAAGGTGATAAGGTTCTCCGTTTGCATGAAGTGTAGCTTTTGAAGCGGAAAGTTAGGGCCGTCGCAGCATTCGTATAGAAAACAAAAAACCATTAACAGGATGGCCGGTACACCGGTTACGAAATCCGCGCTTGTCGTATGTCCCCGGGCCACGCGTGGCAGTGCTTTAACAAGTTCGCAAACGATGACCGATTTTCACAGAGCGATGCACTTGAAAAACGCTCACAATTTGAAAGTTTTCTTACGAATCGTACATAAACCGATATTCTGTATACGTTTTATGAGCCCTCGATGTCGAGGTCATTACAGCCGGCAGAGGACACGGGCAAGAAACGAGAAGGAATTTGGGCATGGCCTTTCGAAGGCAACAACTCGCCATACGCGTGGAGTGATCGAAACATGGATGGTTGGTCACGGAATCGAATCTGCGTCCTCCAGAGTATCAGGCCCAGGAATTAGACATTCACCCCTCAAGCTTGGTAAAATGGAGTCAAGTTTTCATCCGTTACATCTTATGTGGTCAATATGACAATGTCGCTGCCTTTGCTTGTTGTAGTGCCAAACAAAGTGTTCCTCACAGTATACAGTTAGCGTAATGTCAGCGTGACATTCAAACTCCTATCTCTGCGAAAAAAATTCCGACGAATAAACAGCGTATGCAAGGAAACCATCTCCGACTGTAAAACATAGAACAGAAGCAGCATGAAAAATAACAATCCATCTTATCTCCCTCTTCTGCATAAACCTTTCACGCCTTCTTTCGAAGGCATCAGAAGTTTAAACGACTAACGCACTAGGTTTTAGGAAGTTATTTCTTTACTTGAGGTTGTAGGGGATCAATTTGAGGATAATAGCCTAGAACAACAATGCAGTTACTCAACGTACTTCACGTACTCTCCGAACGTGGCGATGCTGTCTTAAATTTCTCACATCATCCTTAGCGTCATAAATCCATTAGCAGGACTTTAAACAACAAAATCGCGCAGCCGTTCTCAGTGTAGGGTACATTAATTCTAACTAATCAAGAAGATGCAATAAAACAAAAAACTGAAATAACATTGCTTAATCTTTCAGAAAATGATCTAAGAAATTTTTGCATTTAAAAATTAAGTACGGTATGAATTTGCACCATAGAGATCTTTTTATAAGGAAAATTAAAGTGACCGGTGTACTTACTTCATGAGATTTTTGTGAGTAAGCATCCAAATCAGAGTATATATCGTGGAAGCGCTTGCCATTTTACTCTCATTACTTACTCATAATTATATTATGCAAATAGTTCCCTTCGACAAAACTTGACTGTCTGAACTAATCCACTGATATACTTACTGGAAGTCCTTTCCTAGCCATAGTGTAGAGTTGGTTTCTTTGACACATTTTGGTTTGTAGTATGACACAGATTAGGCAAACCTGACAGGTAGTTTAATGGAGACACGGTGCTCATCGTTCCTTCTTTAAGACTGCGAACTGCCACTCCCCATCCAGCTGACGGGCTATCGCTTTAAGGTGCTTAGTTCCCTAAAGAAAGAGTGCACTGCTAAGTTCAATATCAATTTCAGCCATGGGTTGATGAAAATCTCGTATCCATGCAAGCAAGGGCCTCGATTTTTTAGAAGTTTTTTCCGAATCCGTGTAGGATTATTATTAGCTAAAATCATACATCTGATTCCTAAAGATCAGTAAATGAACACGCGATAAAAAATATTACAAGATGACGCAAATTCACCCTTCAAAGTTGTTATAAACCGAGAAGTATACCTAATGACAAAATTAGGAGGTTATAAGCTGACCTGCTATTTCTGTGGGTAGAGTTTTAAAAAGTGTATTCGATAGATTTTGTGCAGCCCAACTCCCGAAATACTAATCTGTTTCACTGGCTCTCCTAAAACTCCATGCAACTAAACCAATCTTTATTTTTTTTAACAGAGCGCAAGTAAAACGTCAAAAATAATTCTACGAACCACTAATTTAGATGGGCCTAATTTTTTACCCACGTGCAAATTATTATCGTTACGTTAGCGGTCCTTTAAGACCTGTGCCTACAATAAGGCCCTCAGAAAATGGTCGATAACTTACCTCAAATGAACGCTGCGCCGTCTCTGATACTCACTGGAAATGTATTTAGTAACTAGACTGTTAGAGTAAGAATGCAGTCATATACTCATATCTTGAAAATACCAGATGATTCCTGGTCGTTAAAATCATGACTTTTAGAAAATTTTGATTACAGCTTACAGTCAGTCGCTTATAGCCTTATACAGTATGTGCTGCATAGCCCTCAGAAACATTTGGATGGGCCACGGCTATGGACGCTATTATTGTTGCATGCTTGGGAGATGCGACAGCAAGAAAAATCGCGTAGGTAAGCAAAATTCCGCCAGCAACAAGGTGTAGCGCATTTCTCGGTTTGAATGTGGGGCCAATGGGTGATAGTCTCACGATCCAGGTCACTAATGCATGTGTCTTGGATGTTCTACGAATGTCGGGGTGCACATAGTGACAACGGAGAACTTCCGCCTTGGCCGGGACCTCGGGACCAAGACCACGAGACATTAGTTGTGGGGCGACCGTCACTGTGAGCCGACGTGCGCCTGATAGCTGCGGGGTTCTTCGCCAGTCGTGGCCACGCAGCTGTACCTGGAACGTGACAAGCCCACCTGCAGAGTGTGTGAGTTCCACTGTATTAGTGTGTGAAAGTTTTACACCGCCCATCTGGGCTGTTGCGACGACGTGCTTAGAAGCTGCGATTTCCGCGTACTGCCACGCTGCCGTACTCGGTCGGCCCAGGACTCCTGACTTACGCTGCTGCCTCGTCCTGGTAATGTAAACTTTTGGATAACGCGACTACTGTGATTCATATGCCCACGCCCAGAAAACACCCTGAGGCTATTAAAATAGGCAAATTGAAGACCGCCTCCTATTATAGTTTTCCTTGCGGCGTCGTATTACGAGAGATCTTATGCTCTCGCCGATAGTTCGTGGTGGCATATCTTTGACTGAGAGCAATAATGTTAATGTAATAACTCCACGCTACATCTTGACTTTTTGCACGCTTATATTCATGTGTTTTATCGTTTGTTTGTATCAGTAGTACTTGTTATTACGCCCATGATGTTCTTGTAATTAAAATTAAAAGTTGCAAAGTGTAATTTTTTTTATTTTGTAATTATTTGACTAAGGATAAGAACACCTCTATATCCCAAGTATAAATTTTAACTTTGTACATTTCTTGTCCATCCTTAATGGTGCTACCGAGAAAATTAGTGGTAGTTGCATTAAAATGTCAGTTTCACAGTTTGAAACATAACAAGTACCAATACGGAATCCATTTTATATGAGCAATTTTAACTAATTTATTTTTTACGATATGTTTAATTCAGGTATAATTAAATTTTTAATATTCTGCGCAAGGACCACCTGTCCCATCTTAGAGGACTACAGGTTGAGAATCGCTGAACTAAACAATACTAAGGCTCATGCTAGCATCTATCTACATTTACCTACACCTACACATATACTCTGCAATTCACAAAATTGTGGGTGCCAGAGGATGCTTTGCACAAAACTTATCTCTACTCCGTGCACTAAAATCACGAACAGCACGAGGGAAGATAGAATTAATATAAGCATCAGTGCGGCACCTTGTGTCTCTCATCTTTTCTCTCCTTTCATTGCGGCCCAATTAGGTTGGTGGACGAAGTATTTCACCGCACTTGTAAATGATAGTTGGTTTAAGCATATTTATTATTTACCAATAAGCTAAAAATAAACCGACGTCGTCTTTCTACTAGAGAACTCCAGCCCAATCTACGAGTCAATTCTGTGACGCTTCCATGGGACTGTAGCAAGTAGTCGTGAATCGAACGGCTCTTCTCTGTACTTTCTCTATGCTGTCCATCATTAGCGCACGAAACGTACCCCAAACGGCACAACTATAGTCCGACACTAGGCCACGAGATTCTTGTAAGCTACCTCTTTTGTTCGCGCATTATAATTTTTCAAGATATGACTTATTAATCGCAGCCTAGAATTAGTTCAACTTAGGAAACAGCTGTAATAAAATTATCCTGTAGAGCTTTTTCTTTAACTTTTTTTTTTTTTAATTAGACGGCTCGATAACCTCGTGTTCGTTACAAGTGTGGAAAGAATGTTGGCAAGGAATGTGTGTAAGGAATTTGACGATGCATTTTGTATTAACCATCCCGGCATTCGCCTGGAGTGATTTCGCGAAACAATGAAAACACCGAAATCTGGATGACCGCATGAGGATTTGACCCCACGTCCTCAGAATGACAGGCCCGAGCGTTACCGCTCAACCACCAAGGTCGGTTCCGTACAGCTGAGGGGAGGTACGTTAAGGAGCGTCCATAAACTACGTGGCACGGTCTAGGGGAAAGGGGGGGTTGCCTGGAAATCTATGGTGATCTACTTGGAGAGAGGAGAGGACGAGGATTCCGAGCCAGGCAACGAGGCCAAAATGGAGCTTCGTGGTTTATGGACGTTGCCTTATGACAAGCGAATACTTGTAAGGAAGTTTCGAATGCTACAAAGCAAGGCCATTTGATGTGGCACTCCCCAGGACGCGGCGACGAGAGGCGTTTGGCGCACGCAGTACGTGCAGTCCGCAGACGGCACGGCTGTTACAAGACGGCGGCGCGGCGCGACTCGGGCAGGGCGAATCGCGCGATTCAGCACGCGCCTTCGCACTCAATGCCCGCGATGCTAATGGCCCAGTTTTACGACCGGCCGCGCCCCACGGCAAGAATGGACCGGACACACGCGCGCTGTAATGAGTGCGTTTATGGCTAATGAACAGCCCTGCTCGGGTCGTCGTGAGTAAACGCTCCGATCCGGCGAACGGCCGAAAATAATTTTCTGTTATTGCCCGCGCGCTACGGACGAGCCTGTGGAAGACGCGCCGAGCCGCCGCTGCCATGAATATGCAATGTCAGGCACGAATTTCGGGCCCCGTAATGAATATCGCGGAGGAGCGAAAACTTTTCAGAGAATTGCCGAAGAAATTAACTTATTACACGGCCTCCGCTGTTGGCGAACGAAAATAATGAACCAAGTTCGCGCGCGTCACCAGGCGTCGAACACGTGACACTGTCGGACTCAGTGTGCCGCTTCAGACAGATATGCCTACCTGCAATCACACTACAGTATATAGCACTCAATGCTTTGTTTTTTCACTGCGACTTAGCATCAGCAGATTAAGTTCGTTGATTTGTTTTGATAGTTGGCCGTATACAGATAATGTTAAATAATAAATGATCTTTTATTATTTTCTGTAGTAACTTCACAGAGCGTCGTTTAAAAGTTTCTTTGGTCTTTCCGGCTCGCTTATGCCGAGATCATTAGAGTCGGGACAGGCTGTGGACCAACGAATGGAAAGGAATCCAGCCATGAAATATCTCGGCATGAAATATCTCGCCATTCGCCCGGAGTGATATCGGCAGTCGAAGGAAAACGGAAATCTGGATGGCCTGACGGGGATTCGAACCCGCGTGTTCCCGAATGTCACTCCCGAGCGCTACAGAGAAGATAAAGTCGGCTTTTCACGGTCACCGTATGAACAGGTAATCAGTCGATCCGTTAACGCCATAAACATTACTCTGCAGATTATGAAAATACAGATCCAGAATACCGTGTAAACTGTAACCTCGAGTTCGGGAACCAGATTCTCTCAGTTGTCCCTAAACAACAAAACTGCCGATTAAACCTCATAAGCATGTAAGACATCAAAAACTAAGCTCTCCGATTTCTAAAGGACTCCAACAGTCACGTCGTTCTAACATTTTGCAGAAATTTCGTATGTGGGTAAATGCGTAATATACCAAATTACATTCTTATTTCTCAGCATATTCTGTTTACTAGCTGATATCAGGTAATGAATTTAAATATTTAACGCCCCAGCAGATCTTGTTCAGCTAAATTTTCGTCTGTGCCGTTTTCCCGGTACTTCTTAATTGTTGCTACAATCTATCCATCCATCGTCCGGCGAGAAATTTCTCTGGTACTAATCGCATTTAAGTTATAAGAACAGATGACATCTTGTAACATCAATACCAAACATTGTTTACGTTGATAACAAGAACGCACACTTCTCTCATTTCAAAACTCTGCCACCGATTAGCCTACTGTTTCAAAGATAACGTCTACACGTGTGTCAAAACATCGTTCAAACATCAGTTTAATAAATCAACTCCACAACCATCATAAAAGAAATGGAATTAAAAGGTTGTGGGGGCACAGGGAAATGGATTTGTAGAGTTATCTTGTTGGCGGTATCAGAATCGGCTGACAACTGGTAAGCTCATTACTAATGTCAAAGGAAATTACGTGCGTGAAGAATGAGCCCCAATTAGGAACGTGCGTGAGTCTACGCGTAATTGATTGCTGCATTAATAATCAGGCGAACAAAAACTTGAGCCGGGGAGAATTGGCAGAGATGGATGGGTCGTTAGATAGAATAAATCTGGAACGGCGCTCGTTAATTTTACTAACGTTTGATTCAGGAACATCTTACGTGGAACAACTGCTCACGACTTAATATATATTGCAGTAATTACCAATAAATACCATACGCAGCGAAGTTTATGCTCGTCCATTAATATAAGGATGCGGGTATCGGTCCTCCATCTTAATTCCTTATCCTTATACAGGTTCAGGAACGTAATGGGAAATGAAGAATGCAGTTGTCCTTTATAATAAGTTTCTCTGAAATAATAAGACAGGTAAAGTTTACTTTAAATGTTGTAAGTATATGTGACAAAAGTAATAATTTTGCCAAAAAGACTTAAAATAAATAATAAAACCACTAAATACGTAATGCAAGAGATAGATTGGACAGGTGGTTTCACATGAAGTTATTATTTCAACATACAATAAGCACCAGGAATTAGAAAGAGGTATTGTGAGGGAAGCCTTTCACAGTGAATTAAAACACTGAGGCATTTGCATACGAAAACACTAAAATGACGCACGCCACCCAAAGAAAACAACACCGTGTTTTATCCAAACACAGCGAAAAGAATAATTAGCATTTGAAGACAATTACATGTTCGTAATTTGTTCCTGCCAAGGGGTAAATGCTATTCCTGAAACGGCGCCACATTAACAAAAGTACCTGCGGTGAAACAAATACAACAAAAGATTATATCAGATTTTAGACAGAGAGAGCTTGCTGGATGGAGTGTAGCCACACTTTTCGTGCACTTCGTGCTCGCAGAGAATCAGGCGCATGATTTTGGCGGAAGCAGATATTAGGAATGTCGATGTTAGGGATTGCAACCAGCTCATACTGGCATTTTAGACGACATACAATAAGGGATCTTGTCTACATCACGATAAAGTCAAACTGGAAACTGATCACAAACTTGATTAACTATTATTTGATTCACATTTTGTTTCGGGTTGTTCTAATGTAATGCAGGACGAGTCGCCAACAGTCCGCTATTTGTTTAGTCTGTAAAATGCATACTTTTGAAATAAAAACAAACAAATAAACCAGATATTCTGCGAAAATCAGCTTGATTACATTTTTAAAATGTTCCTTGCGGTATACTCCCGTACTAACGGTGACAGCGGCTCCCTGTGTTCAGGGCCATGGCAATTTCATTACGATCAGCAGTCGCCGTGATAAAGGGCAAAGTTGTACTATGCTTCTAGAGACAGTTGGAACAGTGATATTTTTTAGATCTGATAACATTGCGTGTCTTGAAATAATAGAGCAGATCGTGATTGTAGCACAGAGAACCAAACAATTCATAACATCGTCTAGTCGCGTCTTATCAGATCAGGCGCTGGTGAAATGACTGACTTCCTGAATGCAACATTTCATTTATGATTTAGAAAGCATTTTGTAATTTATTTTGTCACCATATGTTGTTCTGTAACTCAGCACATCCTAGCTTGCTACACCTGTTGTGATAAATGAATGGCCATTCGCATCGGTATATAATTTGACTAACAATCACTGAACCTTATATAATATTGCAAACGACATGTAAATATGTTTTGTTTCAGCGTGGGTTAGAAGCCTCCCACATTTGAAGAGTAATGAATCATGATTAAATGAAGATTTTGTGTAGTGGTTGTATGCTTTCGTATGAATGAAGTGTATCTTGCGTATGAAAGTGTAAGGAATATCCCTTATAAAGAACTGCACATGTCTGAAGTGTCACTGCATGCTCCGGGTTAGATCTGAGAAGCAATCTTCTTGAGTGGATGTTGATTCTTTTAAAAATGGTTGAAGTAAAGCTCTTTGTAAGTCTTGTAAACGGGTACATAAAAATTAATTGTAATTGTAAGATACAACGAGCAAACAAATGAGCGCTAGGGGTATACAAGTATTCTCACTTTACTGCGAGAACAGTGAAGAGCAGAACTCTAAATGGCTGGTAATACTATTTTCATTTTCATGGGGAAGATCAGCTAGCTGATAATGTACCATCCATTGCGCATTAGTATGCTTTATGGAAAGAGGCTGATGTGTTTATCAAATTCTGCCCCATCCAACAATATTCTCCTGATCCATCAGCAGCACCCACATAGAAAAAGAAAAGCGCAATGAAGGCCGCTAGATTGTTGATGTTCATCAGCTGTTCTGGGAGTTCATCGTTCACTGCCGAAGGTCAAGAAATGGCACCAGAAAGTGTTGCTCTTCAAGACGAGTGCCTAAACATGAATTTAACTTTATACTTCACTTTGTTCATTGTGATAGGCCTCATAATTAATCTTCAACTAAATTAGCAGCATTTAAAAACAAAACACGTATTTCTTAGTTTGGCGTAGCCACGACTTAAATATTAAGCTTAAAAGAATTTAATAAAATAGTAAATTTCTGGTTAAAAGTGAGAATAGATGTACGGTCCTTTGGATCTGTAGATCAGTCCTTCGTGGTGAAGACCAATCACGTAATTAATCCTTGAAGACATTCATTTCAGAAGTAGTTGGTTGTTTGAAAGAGACAGGGTATGTCTATTGATTGACTAGCTACTATTACTTCATTCTCTACAGAACGCAATCTGTAACAGTGCTATGTTGAAAGCTGCATTAACGTTTCTTTTAGCGTTTGATGTAATTTGTCCACATGCATCTTGGCTTCCTAGACACCGGTGCTAGTTCATAAAACTTTGATTATGCAATGAAAGAGAGAACGCCGTGGATACGTAAGATACCAGTTTGGTCTCATCTCACTTTTCAGATGCTGGTGCAAACGAGAAGGTGAAAGTTTTATCCAGAGAAAAACTCTTGGCAATATGTACATTTTACTGTTAACGTTTGTCCGCTGTCAGTGCCAGTTCTCATACAATTATAAATATTTACAATGAGTAAACCTCACTGTGAATAAATATCTTCGAACAAGAAGTAAAATTACAATAATTATTAAGCATCGGAGTTCGGATGTGTTATGAGAGAAGTGTTTCGACACAGGGCTTTAATATTTGAAGAGCTAAAATTTCGTAATAACTTCTCGGCTTTCTGTCTGCGTCCAGCAGTTACCAATTATCGTTCTATACTGCTCTTAATAGACATATGCACGAAACGTTTCGTATCTCGCCTTTATTTTACTCTTCTTTTTTTTCAATATATAAATAAGAAAGAGATAATAGTTTTTGACCAGTGTTTAGGTACTACCAAACAGCAACACCTTTGGATTTTGCTCTTGTGCGCCCAGTGATTCAGACTCGCACTAATGTCTCGTGAGGTTGTAATGAACTTGTGACAAGGTTTTTACTGGCTGCGCAATAACCTCGTATCGTAGCCGCCTTAATCTAACCAGGGACTCCTACCGGGTATAGGGGACTTTAGCGTGGAATCAGAACCACGGAAGCGTTCTGACGTTACACAGCAACTATACCAGAGGTGAAGATCGGGTCAAGGGCCTTTGAAAATACCAGCCGAGAGCGGGATTCGAACTGGGAACCATAAGATATCCAACAACTGAGCCACCAGACCTCTCTAGACTCACACTGAATGACAAGATGAAATTAGCTTTAACTCCTCATATTATTACATTCCAACAAGTACTAAGAGATTCTGTTCTCGAATGGTAGTTCCAGATATTTCAACCGCTACTAAATGAGGCATTCAAAAATGCATGCAAGGTTCTCGGATAACGGAAGCCGCGTAAGAGAGCGTCCATAGACCACGTAGCTCTATTTCGACCTCCACTTGAACACCCCACCCCCCACGCAGCCTCACGTGGTATTTACCTCTACCTCTCCCCCTCGCCCACCCGCGTAGCACGTAGCTTTTTTCCTTGTTGATTCCAGAAGACATTTTGTACCATTTTCTCTTGTCAAACTATCATAAATTACATACCGAGATAATTAGATGACGGAAATAAATACCCATATGCTGTTGTGTGTTCTGTACCTTATTTTAACTGATACAAATAATATGAATAAAAAGCTACGTGGCTTGGCTCCGAACACTCCCCCCCCCCTTTTTCACGTAGCCCAGCGTAACTTTCTACCCAACCTCCCTCCCCCCCAAATAGACGAGCAACGTAGTTTATGGACGCTCCCTAATGATCGCCAGCCTACGAAAGCTTGTGTATTCTGGACACAGTCAAACGATTTTTGAATAGCTGAATTTCCTGTCACACAAGAGTAAAAATTGCGATTATTCCTAGATATAGCCTTTAACATAGACGCTGCGGCTTAAATTTTTAAAATGCTCTGGACAAAACTCCTTGCACAACCTGTTAGTTCTGATTACAACCAGAGAAAGAAGACGTACAAGCTCTCTGTATCTCTGTACATCAAATAAACGCATTGTTCTTATGTTCATCCTTTCTCCAGTACCGATAATGGGTAAAGGAAGAAACACTAGCTCAACAACAAACATATCTCTAAACAAGCCAAATAAAATCTAAAAGATTTAACATTTTTCGTTAACCAGAATCACTTATAAAGTCAAATCATTCTCTGGAAAAATAAAAATACAATCAAGATAAGTATTCAAAATTTTCTCCGACGTAAGAAATTTAATACAATTACTAACTGAATTCGCAGAGCAAGATTAAAGTATAAAATCGACGTACAGTTAGGAATAAAATTGATCGGCGTAGTCAGAAGTACGAGTTTCGCAAGGTTTGAGAGCAACACAGAAATAACAGGAAGATACTTCAATTTAAGAAACGTTGATCGTGTATCACTTCCAAATCACAAGGAGTTAACGTATCTGCAGTTGTTCTAAATACGAAAGCAGTAACAGTGGAAGGTAACGTAGAGGAAAGCTACTACACTAATTTGAAAGATACAGTACAATTTCAGCGTAACAGTACACCAGTACCCCAGGCCCGCCAACGCGTTTGAATTTGCCCGCCAACAGAAGCGGCCTAGAATATGCTAGCTCAAAAACCTCTCCAAAGAGCTCATTGATATTTTTTACTTTTTTGATTATAATTTTAAAAAAAACCTCTGCAAAGGTATCATTGATGGTTTTCACTTTTTAATTGTAATTAAACTGTGTTACTTGTATCTTTTTTATATTTAAATATCCGTTGTAACTATAGGGAAGTATTATTGACTTGCAGGCTAACATAGTTCGAAATTGTGGCCCATCTCCAAAACTGGTTGGACAACCCTGATATAAATATAACATCACTACATTGTTATTCAGGCTTATGCCTTACGTGTTTCAATACTTAAGCGGTTACGCTATTCTGGCGTTTTGCAATTACACAGACTTAGTTTCCTTTGTTTTGGTTTAATTAAACCATCATAGGATGCATTCTTTTTCAATTACTACACGACAGTTCTGCGTTGTTCTGTGGCAGCTTCTTTGTTCTTGCTGCTGTCTGTGTACTTTTGTTTTTCGTTTGTCACGTGAAAATATGTTTGTTTTTTTTAAAAAAAACAATGAATAGAATTTTTAGGCTGTAGTCACTACGAATTTATTATTTTTCTTATATGGCTTTTGTTTCGGGTCTTACTCTAGTCGGCGTTGAGGTTATTAGAGCCGAGAAAATGTGGGAGGCCAGGATCGAGGAGAAATTTAGCCACGGCATTTCGAGGGAACGATCTTGACATTCGCCTGGAGTTATTTCGGGAAACCATAGAAAACCGAAAATTTAATGGCCTGACAAGGATTTGAGCATACGATCTCTCGAATGCATGGCCCGAAAGTTAGCGCTCACCCACCGGGCTCGCCCGAATGCATTATGTATGAACGTAGCAAGTGAAAAAAGAAAACTGGCACCTATGATGGTCCAGTAAAATCGAATCGCATATATCAACGAAATGCAGTAGTTGTAAAACGGTGGGATAACATAATCCTTAATTATTCAAAATATCGTTGCTTATATTAAAAAAATCAGTAAATTATCCTGAGAACAGAAACATTCACAAAACGTTCTTAGAAGTTCTGTGCTGTCCTCCATGGCGCCTAGGACCAGACTAAAACAAGACCCCGTAAACGAATGAAGGGAGATATATTACGCACGATGGAGTTTCCTTTGACAGAAATTGGGTCTCTACGTGCTTTAGGTCGGAAACTTTATTATTACTTTCTTAACTGGCGTTTGTCAACGCTGTCGTGCAGCCATGCTTTGCGCTTCAGGAGTCCTCCGTGGTTCATGAAACAGGTCGATCCTATTGCAGGTAATATTTCTAAAAACTCCTTACCTAGTGAGGGTTCGGTACAACTATTCCCATGTTAGCGTTTGACTCTAGTTTCATTTTAGACACCAAGTTATTTCATCCTGGCAACAAACAGGCGGGTGAAAAAATTACTATTTACAGCTAAAATCGGTTTCTAAATATTCAACATCACCTGATGGCTACTGCGTTATTGAACAGCAAGCTAAAGAATTAGGAACACTAAGGAGAAACAAAAACAGCACAAAGTGCAGGGAAAGCTACTGTGCTGACAGTCGGAGATAACTGAAGCTCCTTATCACATCGTATATTTATTTCTACGTCACGAAAAGCTGCCAAGTCAGCTCGTATTGGTTGAAGGGAAAAAAAAGCTGCAGGTGTGAGCTGGTATTTCATATTTATAAGGTGAATGTAATCTGATCCTTTAAGTACAGAGTTACTCCATTGCTTTTCATTTCGAAAACAATTTATGCGCCGAGCTTCATTTGCATATCCCATTCTGCTGCTATAATAAACTTCAGCACTATGCTCGTTTATGGGTATTCCAAGCAGGCAATTCAATTTTTAACGAATTCGCGTTATTAAATGTTATTTATGCCCTGCAACTGTGAATTACAATAACAAAAGATGCACGAATAGGTGTCTGAGGCAACGATCCGGAAAACAACGCTCATCGTTCGTCACGAGAACAGTTTACAACCTTTACGAGCATTATTCAAGAGAAAAAAGTTATCTAGAAGTACTTTATAACTATGCCGTAATCTGTTTCATCAGAATTAAACAGTTAAGTTCGTCTTGAAGCATATCCGTTGACAATTTGTAACAGCTGTGCTTAAATGAGCACTTTTCACAGTTTCTGATGCTTTCACTGGCGACAACAAGATTTCGTAATAAACACTTTCCTGGCAGTATCTAACACGGCTGCTTCGTAAGGTGCAAATGTCTGATACTGCAACGCCAGCGGATGAATAAAAGAAGGTCACCTTGAATTAAACTGTTACAGCTGTATCACGCCAATTGACCCAGCGCGCTCCTCAGCAATTGGCCACGAGGTTTCAAGCAGCTCTCGTTTGACACACATTAAACATCAGACATTATCGCCATTATCAAGATGGCGTGGATTCCCAGAATCAGTAATATAAATTTGTTTCATTGCTTTACCAAGCAATTTTCATAATCATAAAACGGATCCTTTGTACTTATATAAAAGCAGTCAAGGAGACACTAAAAATAAGAACAAATAAATTTGCTGAACCATTGAGATGGCAAGAAAATAACATGAAAAAAAGCAAATAAAAGAACACAAAAAGAATATCTACAGATATCCAACACTATCAACATATTTCATTAGTCTAGCGCAAGAGAACGCCCTTGAATCCTTACAAATAAAGATCCTATAATATTTTATTTGTTGTCGATATCAAGTTTCCTCAACGAATACAAAGTCTGCAGCGATTGATAAGGTATCGGTGGATAGAATGTTTTTACGTACTTCTGACATAGGATCTCGGTATCGTTAAATTTTAAATTGAATATGGGTCAACGGGCGACCGGGACCCAGTTTACTTCACCACAGCGCCTGCGTTGGCGAGACGCAACCCGTAGCGCACAACACTCGTGTTGGAAGCAGCAGCTTCAGGGGTCGGCTAAAGCCGAGATTATTTTATTCCTGCTCAAAAAATATTTTTGTATCAATTACCGAAAATGACAAACTAAAAATTCAAAACGATTGCATTCTGACATTAAATATTGTATATTTCACAGTGTAAATAAGTTCACATTAACAAACTTTTTTCGTTATTCATCTGTACCCATCGCCGAGATTTTATTTTCAATATCCTAGATGAAGACAATCTTGTTGAGGTGGAGAGTGGGGATCATCCAGGCTTTCGTCTTGATAGCTGCTGAAAACCGTATTGAGCGCGGCCGACACGCAGGGCCCGCGGTAGAGTCCGGCTCCGTTGTACCTTCCTGATCAGCTCACTGAACCACACTAGCGAGTCTTTCTAGAAAAAGGTACCCCTACGCAGGCCCGGATTAAGACAGCGCGCCGCAGCAAATGTAAAGAAGAGGCTCTTGGTTTTCGCCGTCCGGGGGAATTGTAGAGGTCTAGCCTGACGGGGGAGACTCCTAGGCGCGGGGCCCTCCTAGGAGCGCGAGGCCCGTAGCATTTGCTAACTCCTGCTACTGCCCGTATGTTAATATCCACTGATACTGTGCCAGTGCCCACTGAAGATACGAGTTTGATTCTGATCTGAATCAAGCGCCTTATAAAAGAAATGATTTCAGGCGTGGTAGTACGCCGTGACGAAAAACAAGCCGTTTGGTAGCTTAAGCGGCAGCGTGCATTGAAGGCCTTGTATGCAAATTTTTTATTCGTCTTTTGATTTTTGTATACGAGTTCTGTATTTTATGATACTATGTTTCAACTTGTATGGCACAATTAATACAAAACGAGGGAGATTGACTACCGTGGAAAAGAGTGATGTGTGATAAAGAAATTTTAGCGATATAGTGCTGGGTGGTTTTAATACTCACATTTTACTGGTATAGTTGAGTGTAAATAAACTTTGCTACAGTATAAAGTTGGTCACAACGGCTCGTGTTAATTCCATGTGGTTAATAAAACCGAAACGTCCGACAGAAAAGTAATTTGAAGAAGCGGTATACAAACAGGATTCATTATTCCAGGAATTACGCTGTAAATCATTCTTAGCTTGCTTAAAAAGGTAAAAGTTCACACTTTTATTATTTAATTACGATGGGGCTCACGCCCTTCTGCAAAGTCTGCTACCTATCTCTCATTTTAGAGAGTTATCAAAAGTTCGCTCTCCTCGCGTAATAACGATAGTAGGATACGTTAGTACTTTCTTAACGCACAAGACATGGCACAGGCAGCAATAATTATTAATGATACACTGTAGAACACACTCATCAATCTAAAAACTAAATGTAGATTTCAACTGAACACTATCCCTCTTGCATTTGCTCAGTTCTCTGAATCTTTCTGCCCTCCGTACCTGTTACTATCGCTTCTTTTTGCCTTTTACTTAGGGACCTTTTCGTTCAAGCAATTACGCCTTTTCTAACATGTTTCTTGTTACTATATTCATTAAGTGACTCATAATAGTTGATTATCTCCTTTTTATGCATACCTTCGACAGAAAACAAAAAAACGAACACGCGCCAAATGAAAAAGATTTTACGGGAATTTTTTCTGCAATTAATATTGACTGAATCTTTTTACGTAATTAATAGTTGCTATGATCTAAAAACTGATATTGCTACAATGGAATGATTTGATGCAATGAAAACGACATTTAACAACAAGACATTCTCGTTCAGTCAGTCCCTTTGTCTCCGTTGTTTCCACAAGTCATATCAGGTGACTGATGAGACGGTTAGAGCAATATTTCCTTCGTAAAAATCTGAATGAAGTACCTGTTCTGATAACACTGGCCCATACCAGAAAAATATTTTCGTCGTTTCAGTAAGGAAAACTCAGCCGGAACCAGTGACATCATACTTCATTTGCAAATGATGTTTTCGATCATTTCGAAGATGGACTCGATGGGCGGTCTGTGGAACCCCCATTTCACCCTCCCGGCACAGAGCAGTCCTAATTGTTTGCAGCTAACAATACAAATGAATCACTCTGGTGTTCTACGTCATGCGGCGTTGCCACACGGCTGCCCGCACGAAACGCTGTAATAATGAACACTTTTATGGCCGCCATTACCCTCACAACTGTCTTAGCCTAATTACTGACAATTTGGAGAAAACAAAGCGCTGCTGAGTACTGCATCAGCGGTGATCGTTCTGACCTTCATTTAAATTGACTTCAAGTGGCCGCTCAGTGGATATTATATACCGGACAGAAGATGAGCTCGCGAGAACAACTCACAAAAAGTTTTACGAGAGAGCAGCGCCACACGATCTAACTCACTGTTCCATTTCTCTCATACAATCCTTCAGCGGTCTGCTCCCTATGCACCTGCCTATTTTCGACGATCAAACACGCTGTAAAACAAGTATCAAAATGTTGATATAAATGACTAAAAATAAAAATAACTTTGTTTGCTGTTTGCATCTGTTGGGAACTCCTCAAACATACAATGAAAATGATACCAAAGTCGGCAGGACTCCAAAAGTAGCCGTGGTGAGCAGATTCGTTTGTGTCACCAAAACTTTGTATGATGATCCAGACATACTGAGTTCCTTATATATAACAACAGGGCATATCTACAAAAGTATCATCGAAATTTAGTAACCAAAGGTGTTCTTTCATTTTATATACCTGGATTCGGCAAACCATGGCCCGCTGACTAAATCTGTCCCGCCGCCTATTTTTAATCTGGCCCCCGGATTGAAATAGTATTTCCGAGTACATACTTATGTGAAAAGACATTTTCTAAAATATAGGTAATCATTTTCTGATGACTGTACAGGCAATTTTAATGACAGGAATTACTTAACTCGGTATTTCAGTATGATGAAATATTGTTCAGAAGAATTTTATTTTTCACATTAGTACAAATTTTCACGATTATACAAATAAGTTCATTTCAAAGTTTTTATTTGTTTTTAAGTATCAGCAACAATTTACATGTAAAAATATAACTTTCTAACAAAAATGATGTTTTTGTTTCCGTTTTGCTGTATGAGTAAAATAAAAGTAATTCACAACCAAAAGATTAGTTGAATCCTGCCGAAGAAGTTATACTAGGCCAGAGGTAGTGCGCTCAGTTGTTTTCCTCTGAAACCTACAGTTTAACTTGGAATCCGAACCATGGAACGTCTTGATGTAGCTCATATGATCAAACAAAACTCTCAAGCGCCTTAGCCATTTTTTTTTTTACATTTTTTTTTTTTTTTTCAAAAAAGTTACATAAATGCTTTCATGAATAATATATCTCAGTTAAATTATAAACGTTTTTAAGCTACCAGACAGCACATGAGCAGAGGTACCTATTAAAACAATATTCCATTTTTCAACCTGATCGCCGAGTATGATTTGTTTTTATGATCTGGCCCTTTCCTAATAAACATTTCAGACACCTGGTGTAGTAGACCAATAGGCATTACAAAAAAGAAATTAAAAAAAAGAAAAGAAGTCTGAGAGTTATTGATAAACAGAAGGCGTGGAAGAGACTTCTGAGAGTGTAAGAGTTTCACGTTGGTGAAGCGGTTTGAATGGGTATTGGGAGACGAATTAGCAGTAACACGTGGAGCTAAAAACCACGATCATACATTAGCAATTGATTTTAGGCAAACGGAGTTAGAAATTTTTTATTTTTGGGTAAGAGAGTTGGAGACAGCTTCAAGTTATCGAGGTGTATGCTGAATACCCATATGCTCCACCCAAATTTTAACTGGTAATATAACTGACTACACAGAGACAGACTCAGAGACAACATAACAGAATGTTTATTAAGAGTTTTTTAGGCAGACGAGCATACATTCCTTCCATGTTTATCTCTCTCAAACTCCCACCTCAGCACCTTATCGAGTCACACACAAGATAGGAGGGAGAGCTACCGATTTCTGTCTCCTCTAGAGATCCGGCCACTTTACTTTATTAGCGTTGTAGTAGCGTATCTACTTTGAGTAAACTGTTTCAAATATAATCGAATGTAAACACTAAGCGTAAGTAAGTTGTTACCGCTGATGCCACTAGAACTCAAAAGGGTTCAGATTATTCTAAGCGAATATAAAGTGAGTCTCATATTAGACACTCGGAAATTAACCCCCCAACTTGCACTACGAGTTTTCGTGAGAATTCCTGTACCGTTTGACTATGAATACTTTGTCAGACACATTCTCGATTCAAAACTGGTTTCTGATGCTGCTGACCTCGAAGCGTACAAGTCATAAAACCCGGTAACTATTACAGCGCTGTTACTCTGGCGTTGAATCTAACAGCACACCAAAGCTTTCCTTCCCATTGTTTATGAGTCAACAGAAATACGAAGTTCTCTGAATTAGACGCTTTCATACTAGCAGTGAAAGCTTTATGGTCGCATTCCCACTCGTACGTGTAGCATTTGAATCGATCTGAAAGTCACGGAAACTTTAAGCGGATATACACTTTCATCAAATTTCAGGTGCAGTAGACAATATTTTCAATGAAAGCAGTGTTCTATCAGGGTAGCGTGCTCTCCTACTGAATGTCTTCCTATGATTACACTCGCTGGTATTTGTGCGGTAGCTCATTTCTCGGTTCGTTTCCGCGCCTTACCTCCAATACAGTTAAAACAGTAATAACTTGAAGAAATTCTCATTTAATACTTACAAGCGATAAGCTGGTTTCCATTCACCTAAGCACTGCATGACTTTCTACACATTTAGTAGATATTGTAGCCGCTAAATCAACAACTCATTTAATGTCTCGCCTGTTTACATCAACATCCATAAATAAAGTAAAAGGATGCCTCAATCACAGATTCGGCTTCATGTATGTCCATATTTCAGGAAGCGTCCCCAGTGTTGGGGTGATAGTGATTATAACTGTTATGAGTTTTGCCTTGATAGAGCACGAGATTGCTGGGATGGTATTCTGCCTCAAAACTAAACTTTATACAAGCAGAACATCGGCATAAAGTTTATACTCTTCGTAGACATGGCAGTCCTTACTAACTGTCCGTGGGATTAGATGCTCCTTTTTGAACTTGCGGATGTCCATGCGATGCAAAAAAGGTCTACTTCCCATTAAACTCCAAGTCTTGTTTTTATATAACCAGTGTGACTTACTGGGTATTCAACCAGGCAGTGTGCGTCTCGTGTTTTTTTTTTTATACACATCTACACTTTAGTCAGATACCATAAAAGAAACACATCATGATGTAAAAATCGTCTCCCCTTAATTTCGACTCAAAGCGCCGTGGGATCAGCGCGCTATGGGGCTGTGCATTGTTTTATTTATCGCTAAATATACAATCAAGTATAGCAGGCTTAATAGACGCTAATGACAAGCTTCCTTAGCAGTTTTACTGTAAAGAAAACCCAATCAGATTTTTTTCCCCTAACATACGTACGCCTTCTTTTATATAAGGTATTCCTATTTCCTACACTTTTCTAGCTAATAATACCCATCCTGTCTGCGGGCACGGCTTATCAAACGTCTAGGAGGAGGAGACAACTTTCCACAATTCCGGAAACAGCACAAAGAACCATGAGTACTTGACATTCTACAAAAACAAAGGAAAACTGAAACGTTTGAGATGAATGTTTGAACTGCAAAAGATTCAGGTTATATGCATGTTTTTATGGGCCTATTTTCCCTTTATTGGCAACAATCCTTTTACGTAACGAAATATTGACCTTCCTTTCGTCCAGTCGCTGTGAGCGTGTTGTTACAGTGCCTGTAAGCGCGTAGCATTCTGAATCTAAGGGCCGCGGATCGATGACGCGCACGGGGCAATTGGTCTGCTCTGCCAACACAGTGCTCGAACAAACGACCCGCCACTACCTCCCCACTGCACACAACGCAAAGTAGACTGCACAAACTGAAACTACCACGAGGTGGCGAATTCATCAAGGATGGGTCGCAATGCTATTTATTCATTTCTGTACGCACTATGGTTCCGACAAGCTATAATAACGGTAAGGAATTCTCGTTTTACTAGTTCCAACTAACCTTCATGCACTGAAATAAAATCTAAATTAATTAACTTAGCCCATCACCCGAAGAAGACATACTAAGCCATTGTTTCATAGGTAGGACGGCCAGTTCCTTTCCACAAGTCCTACAGTTTAACGTGTAGTCCGAACCACGGAACGACCTGGCGTATCTCATATGATCAAACATAACTCTTAAAAATTCCTGCTCCCACCGGGATTTGAATCCGAGACTGGAGAACGAAATTTTATGAGAAAGCGCCTTAATCACTGATCTACCAGATAGCTAATGAAAAATTTGCAGCTAATTCCCTATTTTCAGCATGATGCGTATGTAAGCTTTCCTTTAACACACTATATCTGAAATACAGATGTCAGATTCTTTTTTTTTAAATAGAACGCGTTATTTTATATGTGCAGTGAGTGTAAGAAAAGTGTTGTGGAAAATATTACGTTTAGGTATCTGCAATCTTTATATATATATATATATATATATTTAAGGTCACTATTTAAGTCCTTCTGCTCTAGGAGATTAATAAATTACCGAGCGTGGTGTGTGAGCGGTAACATTCTAGCGCTGCATTCAGGAGAAAGTGGATTCGAATCCCCGTCTGGACATCCAGATTTGGGTTTTCCATGGTTTCCCCAAATCACTCCAGGCGAATTCCGGGATGGTTCCTTCAAAATGCCACGGCCGAACTCCTTCCCATTCCTTGCCCCTATTCCTATCCTGCCTGTAATGAACCCGCCGTCAACGAGGCGTATCAGAAGCAATATATATATGTAGTCTGGTAAATTTGCTTAGGATAAAAATTTAAGATCTACATTAAGTGTTTTCCCAAGTTACTTTATTATTCTATGACGGAAATTAAAAAAGAGTAAAAATATAAGTAATAATCTAGATACTTAAAATATCTTTTATGTTGCCCGGTAGATAAGTCTTCGGTATATGTGTTTTATTCCTAGTTTCAGATGCTTATATAACGTAGTAACTGATACACATAAGCGATTAGCAATAATTTGTTCCGTGTTCCTTTGATCTGACGCGCTTTCACCAGCAGTGAAGGGCCAGGGCGACCTTCAACACGCGACCTTCTCGCCGTAGGAGGCGCCTTTGGGTCTTTCCGGGCAACACAGCCAAACAGATACGTTTAAAACCTGTCCACTTCTGTGAATGAAGGATCAAAAAATGTCTTTCATGAACTAAATTTGTTCGGAAGAGCTGTTAACAAGAAGTATTTAATATAAGGTGATGAACTATCCAGAGAAAATATTAACAAACACAGACTAAGTGAACTGTAAAATTTCGTATTATAAATTTGTTGTATCTTAGACTTTCAGAATTAAAGGATTCGCAATAACATTAATCTGTAAAGCATCATTGTTAGAAGAAGAAAAAGTTATTTGAGCTTGGAACAGTTTACTTATTTTATGTTTTCGCCTAGTTGGAGTACCTACAGTGTACGTGACTATTATCATATATCGATTAATAATCGTATTAAATTCAAGAAGTCTTTCCCATAGATTTATATTAAACTAAGAAAATTGATATATAATGTCGAAGTAAACATAGTTGCTTATGACGCATGGTGCTGCCTTGAACAGAGAAACAGATGTATGTATGTCGGTTACACCCCGCCTGTCTGAAGTTCTTTTAGTTATGTAGGGGTTTGATACTACAGTCTTCTCTTGTGTGACCAAATACTTGCATCTTTTTTTTCGTTCTCATCTTCGTAGCTGCATAACTGGTAATAAAGCGGACACGAAGAAACATTTTTAGACGAAACCCAAAATACGTTATAGTGATACGATGCGGAGAAAACGTGATGGTTAAATTGGGAGAGTACCGATTCTTTACAGCAAGGGCGTTTGAAATCTGCGAGTGTGGGAAGGCAAGGGCATAAGGACTCATTACAGCGTCCAAGTACAAGGAAAGAATCAAGTCCGAGAGGAACACTTCAAATAAAATGTATTCATTGCATTCAACAATACAAGCTGTTATTTTTACTATCAGCTTGAGATTCGGGGAAACCTGTCTTAGCGACACAAAAGAAATTCAGTTTTTATGCTTATGGGATAAACCGTAAGTGCAGTCAAGTAGTTAATAGTTTATTAGATGTTTGTATAATATACACAGATCTACGACCAGCCGCGGTTCCGTTCAATATTGACATGACAATGGACTGCCAAAGCAGCAGTATCTTAACTACGAAGAAAATGTTTTGTTAACAACCCTGAAGCTTGTGACGATTGTGGGTAGAGCTGCACTGATGCCTGTCGGCTGAACTATGAACGTCCCTTTGATGGTTCCGCGTATTCTGCAAACAGCGTCATCCGCTTAACGCTATTCAAGTGTTCTGAACTAGTAAATACAGTATAGTAATCTGATACCGAACACGATAGAATCTTCAGTGACTATACGTTGCGCAGACAATACCAGAAACTGTACATAGCTGATTAAAAGCTGAGTGCCAACTCTCGACTCAACTGCAGGCGGGACAAAGCTCTATACACAACCGCTTGCTGGAAGTTTGCCTTGCACTGGTAGGTGAAATTTCCTGCTTACCGTCGCATTACGGTAGCTCGCACAGATGGCGCGACAAAGCCAGCAGGTCGCCGGCTCTCTCTGTAATCCCACAGTCCACGCTGGTCTCGGAACAACCGCGAGAAATACTGTCAAGAAATGCAATGAAAGAAAGCGGCTTATGCGAGGCGTCGCACAGATGTGGAATAGAGCTCAACAGTGTCGCATTCACTTACTTAAACTACACTTTCGACAACATTTTCGGCATATATGATAAAGGATTGTTATCAGTTAGTAGTAT
>JARYHS010003515.1:0-16000 GCA_031002005.1 Vandiemenella viatica
TTTACACTTCGCCGAGGTCATCATTAGCGGCGGGAACGGACTGCGGAGAAGGAAAGCGAAGGAATTCGGCCTTAGCATTATGAAGGAAGCATCCCGGCACTCGCCTGGAGTGATTTGGGGAAACCGTGGAAAACCCAAATCTGGATTCTCAGACGGGGATTCGAAACCACTTCTTCCCGAATGCGAGGTCAGAGCGTTAACCACTCATCCACCACGCTCAGTTTCCTAAAGTCAATGCTTCGCTGCCATATGTACTGTGCTCCTCATATAGGGTTTTAAAAAGTGCTTTCAGAGTCTTAGATTGATAAATATAAAACCAAAAGATTTCTCTTTTTCGTGAAAGCTCTTTTTGCTAGAGCTATTAAGCTTTTAACATCATTCCTGCTTCGGCCATCAGCTGTAATTTTATACTTCCTGAGTGGGAAAATACACTCACTTCTATTCTTCTGTCACATCCAACACTATTTTAATATTTAATTTACTATTTATTATTGACGTATGGGAGACTTAAAGGCAACATTGTCCAGTTTCGTCAGAATTCTACACACCCCTGAGCTGTAATGACACAATGCTCTGCATATTATATTGTGGAGCGCGATGAGGATATGTACCAAGGTTATGCTAACCCATCTCTTGTGCGGTCTACATCCCTTTTTGTCAACTTACTCACAACCTAATGTTATGAATAAGGTAAAACTGGATACGCTTTTCTACAAATCCCTGACGTTGGATAGCCAATCCACGTTTAAAGGCAATGTTTGTTAAATTGACATTGGATCCACGGACGCCCGAGACACAGTTTCCATCACCGCAGCGCCTACGCGGCCGAGATGCAACCCGCCGCGCATGACAGTCGCTTGGCAGTGGCAGTTTGAGGGGTTAGATTATTTAATTCCTGTAATAAACGATATGTTTGTGTCAGTTACCGAAAATGAAACATCGATGATGGTTGTATTCTTACATTAAGAATGTTAAGTGGATAAGAGCCTGAACACGGTAGCCATGTTGGACTACTTGCTGTGTGTGCAGGCAGCCGGCGCGTGTCGAAGCCGTTCTGCACGAACGTGCGGCTGTCGGGGGAGGCGATGATGTGCTACCGCCTGGTGCTGTTCGTCGTGCAGTACGCCACGCCCCTCGTCATCATCTCGTACGTGTACGCGCGCATGGCGCTGCGGCTGTGGGGCTCCAAGGCGCCGGGCAACGCGCAGGACTCCCGGGACGCCACGCTCATGAAGAACAAGAAGCGGGTGAGTCCAGCGGCGCTAACGCAAGTGCATTCTCTCTCACTACCGCCACTTTTTGAAATAAAACTTCTTTGGGCACCGTGAAGACAAACTTGTTACTGTTACGCGTTAACTGCGCATGTGTCGTAACGTTCTGCACATGCGCAGTAACATTCTGCGCATGCACCTTAAAGGTTCTTCGCATGTATAGTAACGTTCTGCGCATGCGCAGTAACATTCTGCGCATGCACCTTAAAGGTTCTTCGCATGTATAGTAACGTTCTGCGCATGCGCAGTAACATTCTGCGCATGCACCTTAAAGGTTCTTCGCATGTATAGTAACGTTCTGCGCATGCGCTGTAACATTCTGCACATCCTCAGGAATGTTTTGCGCATGCACATTAACGTTTATTCGCACGCGCAGTACCGTCCTTCCCACGAACAGTAGCGTTCTTTGCATGCACAGTAACGTTCTGCGCATGCGCAGTAACATTCTGCGCATGCACCTTATAGGTTCTTCGCATGTATAGTAACGTTCTGCGCATGTACTGTAACATTCTGCGCATGCACCTTATAGGTTCTTCGCATGTATAGTAACGTTCTGCGCATGTACTGTAACATTCTGCGCATGTACCTTATAGGTTCTTCGCATGTATAGTAACGTTCTGCGCATGTACTGTAACATTCTGCGCATGCACCTTATAGGTTCTTCGCATGTATAGTAACGTTCTGCGCATGCGCTGTAACATTCTGCACATCCTCAGGAACGTTTTGCGCATGCACAGTAACGTTTTTTCGCACGCGCAGTGCCGTCCTGTACACCCACAGTAGTGTTCTACGCAGCGTGATGTAAATGCGCAATAACGTACGGCGCATGCGCTCTAACGTTCTACGCATGCGTTGTAACGTTCTGCGCATGTGCACTTGACGATACTCGATGCAAGCAACTACCGATTGTAAACTGTGGATGAAATGAAATGTGAAACATGTATTTCCCGTTGCAGTTACCATAAACGTTTTATTACAAAAGCGTATGATACAACTTCACCATAAACAACGGAAGTAGAGTAATAATAATAATAATAATAAAAAGAACCCTTCGATCTTTGAGAGAGGTGAATGTCTGATAAACCGCCTTTAAAATATCCGCGGAGACGGTGATTCGAACCGGTGACCGTTCGGGTTCCAGTCAGATGCTTTACCCATTGAGCCGGAAGACCTCTCTGAGAAACTGTTAACATGTTGTGAGATCGAAGGCTCTCACGGCGTATCGATGAAATGTAGTCTTCACGGGTTTTCCGCCGTATGTTGTTGCTGCACGTGCAGCGCTGGTTCTCCCTGCGCAACATCCAACCTGAAGATGGCGGCAGAGTCAGCCGCCGAAAGCTCGTTGTCGCGTTTCAACAACATACGGCGGAAAACCCGTGAAGACTACATTTGTTAACATGTTCATATCTTAGATGTAGATTTGTAGCTTGTTATCATCATATTTCAAGGACAGAATAGGACAGATAACGACACAACAATCTAGGGCCAACTCACTATCATTCATTAAGGTTGCACTGTTCTTGACATCATCTGTTTTTCAGACCTTTACTTCCGGGTGTTACAACTTTCCCAGCGGAGGCTCAGGACATTTCGAAATGCAGTCATCACCAGAACTGTTTGTTAAATATCCTCTCAAGCCTCACATTTCAGAGACGTAATATATTGTGTATATATATATATATATATATATATATATATATATATATTTTAAGTGACGGTCGCCATCTGAGCATGTAAATTTTTCGCCGATGTGTTTTGTATTATTCTCTTCCTCAATGTTTTCAATCATTATCACTGAAATGTTTTACGTGTAAACTGCTGATTAAAATTGTAACAATCTCCGTGTTCCCCATACAAAACGAAAAAAGTCAACGAGAATACTTACGCAATCCAACGATCAAAATCGAAACTTCACCATCACGAAAAACCAAAGTTTGAATTTTTTACGAATGTCTGCGTTTGTTGGCGTGTCAACATTTGATGTAGTGTGCGAATTCTGAATTGTATTTAGACTCCACGCTAACTTTGAACTTAGTGTTCAATCTCCGAATTGTATTAGGAATCTTCGGTGCATATCTTGTGAGGTTAAGAAAACCTGATCGTTTCTTACTTCAGTTTTCGGTCACATAGAATTTAATTTTTAGCGTAGTTGTTTACTTATGTAACAAGTTTTCATACTATAAAACTCCATTACGATCCGTTTGGTGGTTTGTACTTGATACCACGATAAAAATATCCACCGACACGGAGCGTAATATATATATTACGCTGAAAGGTACAAAAACTCTCCTTAAGTGAAACAACTACCAAAACGCGGTCTGTTTTCTTGAAAACGGCCACAACACGTTATTCACGTTATGACACTTACTAAAACTCGCGTCTGGTCCAGGTCGCATGCTCCACACATGACGATACACATTTTTTTTTTTTTTTTTTTTTTTTTGTCTTTGGGTGTAACTTATATAAATATGAAAGAAACAAAATTTTGCTGTGATACATCGCGATGCATTCGCCTGAAGATGACAACAGTCTGGGTCCGAAACGTTGCTACGGTTCGGGAGGGAAGCAGCGTGGTATCCCGCAAAACAATTTGACCATTATTACAGTACATCACATGATATTAAGCGAGATAGTTGTTTATGATCCTATACGTAATTCCGTTAACTTGTTCAAATCACTGTGACCATTGAGTTTAGTCAGAAGACCAGACGGAATCTGTGAAGGCGGCGTGGATAGCGGCGGGGGAGTCTGCGATTTTCCGCGCACTGATCTTTCCCGTCACACACCGCGCGGGCTTTCCAGGTCACGTGACAGGCGCCGTCTTCTCCGCTTCCGCCATCACAGTCGAGCGATCAAGGCCTCGGCGTGGTTCCCAAGTCGCCGGCATTCCTACAGAGCAGGAGGTCCTTCCGTGTTCCCATTCCACACCCGTGCCTGGCGGTTAATACAGACAGTATAAATGGCTGCAGCCACGAGGAATGGATGTATAATACCACAACCGCAGACAGGGCACAACATTGCCTACTATATCACAAAATTTTATTTTATCAAAAGTCTCACCATTTTATAGATACTGATTTCTTTTATTATTTTTTTGGAAACATGTAACTTTTCAGTTTATTCCATGCCATTTCTACAAATTAAGAGGTTTTGGACCCTGGTTTCTTTTAAATTTTTTCAAGGATGTTTGAGACTTCTTAAACAATGTTTTTTTTAATCTTAAAACGTTAAAAAAACGTTAAAAAAAAATCTTTATCATCATTTTTCTACTACATGTTTAAAATACACAATGGGCTCTTTAGCAGATTGAATTACCATAAAAGAATCATTTTTTAAAAAAAGTAGAAAATAATTATACCATTAAAGATTTTTTTAATGTTTTTTTTTCCATGACATTGTTTTAGATGACCAAAATATCTTTGAGTAAACTTATAAAAGGGTTCAAAAAGTCTTAATTTTTAGAAATGACATGGAATAAACTGAAAAAAGTTACATGTTTCGAAGAAATATTAAAGAAATTAATATCTCAAAAATGGTGAGGCTTTTATTAAAATAATATAATTTTGTCATATAGTGGGAAAAGTTTTTTTTTTTTTTTTACTTATTGCTTTACGCCTCGTCAATGGCTAAGGTCATTAGAGGCGGGATGGGACTGAGGACAAGGAACGGGAAGGAATTCGGCCATGGTCTTTTTGGGAGAAGCATCCCGGCATTTGCCTGGAGTGATTTGGGGAAACCATGGAAAACCCAAATATGGATGCCCGGACGGGGATTCGAACCCGCGTCCTCCCGAATGCGAGGCCAGAGCGTTAACCGTTACACCACCACGCTCGGTTTGCATTATTATTATTACTATTATTTTTTAAATGACTGTACTGTATATAGTGTCATTTGATTTAAATATTATTTCATGCAATAAAAGTATGTAATGAAGCTGAAATAAGGTAAGAACATGGTCAATCATTCCTGAAAATAGAAAGAATTAAAATATTAAGCAGAATAAGAATTCATACCCGGGCCCACAAAAAAAAAAAAAAAAAAAAAAAAAAAAATAATAATAATGGAGAAGCAAATACCCTACCACCTATACCACGCTGCTAGCGGAGAATATATTGCAACAATTCTAGAATTCAAAAGCCTTGGAAATTTCAAAATCTGGAGTCCATTTGAAGAAATTACAGTACCGCAGACATATGCGATGAACACCTACGAGTACTCGAGAGAAGCTTCTCGACATGTCTGATTGTCCCTAATCGCGATGGGACACGTGAAGTGTTGTTCCCCGGGGCTCTGTGTTGGGTCCTGTGTCTGTGCGCTCTTCCTTAATTTCCTGGCAGCTCGCCTGTAGCCTCGTCATATCCACCACCCTCTTCCCCTCCCTCCACCCTGTGAGAATTAAATCTCGCGAGACTATTGCTTCGTCCCACAAAGGAGCGAACTAAGACGTTGCCTGCAATAAAGCGGCGCCGACCCAAACACGATATTACTGTCTTACGCAACATTGGAACTGCTGCATTATTTGCTCGATCAAATATTATTCAGAGCGCGTGATACACTATTGTGGCACTCCCTGTCTTTTAACGTAAGAACTTCGGCTCACACGCTCAGAATGCGGGTTCGAATCCCCGTCCGGGCATCCAGATTTTGTTTTTCCACCGTTTGCCGAAATCAATACAAGCGAATGCCAGGATGGTTCCTTCAAAAGCCCATTGCCAAATTCCTTTCATGTTGGCATGTGCGAAGACAGTCACAAAATCACAAGGAGTGGACCTTGGACAAAGTAGGCAGTTGTCTACCTGAACCTAATTTCTTCTTTCTGATCAGGCCTACTAGAACCACGTAACAATTTAAATTCTTTATCCTTTGTCGTTTTTATTCCTTCATAATTTAATCCAATATTCCTTCATCATTTCATTGTGTTTCTTCCTTCTGTCTTCAGACCACTTTGGCGCGGATTTTTTCCTCTTCTGCCTTGTAATCCTTCCATACTTAATACCTTCTTTCTAAAGATCTTTCTTTCCATAATTTCCTCATATCTTAATCGTTTCCAAATCTTTCTTAACTTCTTGTGTCCAGTACACCGAGCGTGGTGGGTGAGTGGTTAACGTTCTGTCCTCGCATTCGGGAAGACGCGGGTTCGAATTCCCGTTCGAGCATCCAGATTTGTATTTTCCATGGTTTCCCCAAATCACTCCAGGCGAATGCTGGGATGCTTCCTTCAAAAAGGCCATGGCCGAATTCCTTCCCGTTCCTTGTCCCCAGTCCCATTCCGCCTCTAACGAACTTAGCCGTAGATGAAGCATAAAGCCATAGTAAAAAAAAAAATTGAGTCCATCTGTTTGTTCATTTTTTGTCCATGAACCTAATTTAATTTACAGTAATTGCGGTGGAGGACACGCTCCGGTGGGAATTTCCCTACACATCCAATTTTCGCCTATCCTGTACCCGCCTATTTTTCGCTGTAAGAATTTTAATTTTGAATTATTTTAGCGTTTTTTGGTAAACTACCTATCTCTTGACTTGGTAATTTATTTCAATATGTAGCTCCATTACCTATGAAAGAAGATTATCCCATACCCTTGTGCCTGAAATCGAGTGCCAGCTTTTGGTCATGGTCATCTTTTCCCTTCCATGGATTAATTTTAATTTTTACAGCTATATCTTTCCACGCCTCTTGACCAATATACGCCTTGTACCCTCCCATGACTCTTTTTACCCTCCTCCTGTCTTCCAATGAATCCCATCCCCACTTCTTTATCATTTCATTTACTGATTGCGTTCTGCTGTAATTTCCAGAAACAAATATAGCAGCCCTTCTTTGCAACCCCTCCCTATCCTATGTTTGATGCCCAAAACATTTCTTCCAACTGGGAAATATCCTAGACACTTCACAAAACACGATCTCTGTTTAACTCCTCATTTTAAACATAGAATTATCGCTTCCTGCCCAGATATCTTGGTAATCAATTTTTGTTTACGTATCGTACAATCAGATGGAAGAATAGGATAACCCAGGGAATTGTGATGGCAGGGAAACAACTAAATAAGATAAACCTGGGGAGTGTATTAGAGGAATGTGGAAGAAATGATGGCGAGATAAGTGAAAGAGGAAGACAAGCAGAGGTGTTCCTCATGAGCATTAGAAGCCTGATATGGAATAAAGATGTGCCACATAGAAGCAAGAGAGTAATCTATCACACATACTATGTGCCTATCTTGACTTATGCTGCTGAAATATGGACAATGAAGAAGCGGGACATCAGCAGAGTACAAGCAAGCGAAATGAAGTTTTTAAGAGCTAGAATGGGAGTTACTAAAATGGACAGAATAAGGAATGAAGTGATTAGACGCACTATAAAAGAGGAACCCCTACAGGAAAGAGTAGAGAGGACCAGACTGAGATCGTATGGACATGTGAAGAGAATGGAGGCTCAGAGAATCCCAAGAAAAATCCACGAAATTAAGATGCGTCTAGACCAAGAGATGGATGGCTGAAAGGAGTGGAGGAGGGTGTACGGAAGAGAGGAGAGGACTGGAACAAAGTGATGACAGAGAGGTGGTGGGAAGAGAGAAGGAAATGGAGAGGCTTGTGCATGAAGCAGACCCGGCCAGAGGCTGGAAACTGTTGAGTGTGATGATGATGAACGTTGGAATGATTTTCATCGACCGTGTGTTCCCCCTGTGTCTATACCTACTTGCTTGTAGTTATTACTGGTGAGTGTTGTGAGTTTGTGATATTCCAGTTCCGACCGCACGGGGCCCTACGATAGCCTTCCCTTCAGGACCTGCCACCTGCAGCCCTTCGTCAATAACGCGGCCCTTTTAATGGCCCATCGCGCGCAGATAACTGGCGGCGTCGACCTGCCGCCATCTTCATTTTAGAGTTCCATTTCTGCGCGCCATAAATTACGCAGACCGTTTCGCATCACGGAGCAGTATTTTTCGGATGACAAAGCGGTTCTCGCTCGCTCCGAATTTAGTCGACAGCGTTGTCGCTCTTACGGACCTTGTTTCTATTAGCGTCCTGGACTCAAAGCGAAAGCGGAACATAATTGCTGTCTCCGCGCTGTCTGTCTGTTTGTCGCAGTCCTTTGAAAAATTCTCTCGCTGACACCCGAAGCAACAGAAGGAAAATATACAACAGTCTCATTTTTTTCCCCCTACGGGTATGTTAATTTCGCGTTCTCGTAAGGTGCAGATGGTCGAAAATTAATATATGTCTGTGACGATAAATTGGAAGAAAAAAATTAAGCTCAACAAGGACAGGAGAAAGTGACTAAGGCTTATAAATACTGCAAAAACGCTTTTGTCAGATAAGAATTTACTAACCCTTTTGCCTCCTGGTTAAATTTATTCATCTTCAGTGGCTATGGGTGAGACATAATATTGATCCATTGTTGATATAATGGACGAATTGGGTTTGTTGTATCTGTTATATTAGTAACGTGATTGAATAAAATTTTCTCAGGTAACTAACCGAGTTGGCCCATCGATCAAACACGACATTCCGGTGGTCACAACTCTGCGCCATTTTGACTTGACAATGCGGCAGATTTTGTGACCGCCGAAACGTCATGTTTGGTCGATGAACTAACTCGGCTGAGAAACTTATATTCATTTTCAACGCCGAGAAAACCTCCAGTCTCATATAATAATGTGATTTTTTAAAATATTTAAAAATATGTTAAACAAGTTGAAATAAAATAAGGAAATCATGCTCGATTATATTTTTTAAATAATAATAATATTTGGCAGCACAAAAATCCGAACTTGGAACCGCAAAATACCAAGCAAATACCTTATAAACCACACCACGCTAGTAGTGGACAATGGGTAGCAAAAATTCTCATATCAACGTTATTGGACCGTACAAAAAATTAGTAACCGCAATTGACGAATAGTAATTTTAATTGATTATTAATTGCAATGGACCTTCCCTACACACATACTTTATCACTAAATGGAATTTAATTCAAATTATTTCACTGTTTGAGGTTAATTGTCAGCATTTCCCTCCAGTAACAAATTAATCAATCCCGCATGTCTCAAAGTATGACCTACCAGCCTGTATCTTCTTTACGTAAGACTTCCAATAACTTATTTCTTCACCAATCATTTGCAAAATTCGTTCATTTCGTACTTTATCTATCCACTTAATTTCCATTATCCTTCCAAAGCACTTCATTTCAAATGCTTCAGTTTAACTCCTTTCTGGTAGGTATTTCTAAAATCCACGCTTCGATACCGTGAAGTAGAGGCTCATTACATATTACTTAAAAGATGGGGACATTTTACCGAGCGTGGTGGACGAGTGGTTAACGCTCTGGCCTCGCATTCGGGAGGACGCGGGTTCGAATCCCCGTCTGGGCATCCAGATTTGGGTTTTCCATGGTTTCCCCAAATCAGTCCAGCCGAATGCCTCGATGCTTCCTTCAAAAGACCATGGCCGAATTCCTTCCCGTTCCTGGGTCCCCTGTCCCATCCCGTCTCTAATGACCTCGACGTCGACGAGGCGCAAAACGATAAGTAAAAAAATAAAATAAAAAAGGAACACTTTAATGATAGTCAGTTTGCTACGGCACTCTAAACATTATGCTGTTTGTGGTTTACAAACATTTTTGGAGGTCTATAGTGGTGAAAAGTTGTCATAAGTGTGTAAAGTGATATATAGTGCGACAACATTGTTGAAATTTACTGAAGTTTTCATTTTTTTCTTATATAGCTCGCGTGTGTGAATATGTGTACTTTTAATTTCATGTACCAGTATTTTTTGTAGAAGTGATTGCGTATACTTATGTAGGTAAATGCACATCTGCATTCCCATAGGTGTATTCGACTTGGATGTATATGTTACCGGTCAAACACGATATCAAGCCAAATTAGTTTGTTCTAGGCCAAACCGGTTTATCCTATGCGTATCAGGATAAACCAGTTCAGCCTAGGACAGTCTAGTTTGGGCTAAATACTTTAGGCTTAACTAGTATGGGCTATGCCGAACTGATTTTGACAACAGTTTGAAGTTCTGTGATGTCAGTGTTTGATGTAAGTTACCGGACAAACCCGATTATAGGATAAACTAGTCTGCTCCAGGCTGATATAGGCCTTCATAAGCCTATTAACATCTACTAGTTTATCCTCATCTTTGACTGGCAACGTACAAATGCAACATTTAAGATGGATGTCGCAGATTTCCAAAGCACTTAATTAAATTTTATCTTCTATCCCAAGCCAAATTTCAACCTAACTACAGCCAATAGGGGGAAAAGAAAAACAGTTTAGATTGACATGCATGCTCCCTGTGCAGACAATATTCGCGTATTTTTTTCAGTTTGACACACGAAACTTCAGCATAGTACATCCAGTAAAAAAAAATAAAAGATTAAATATCTTATATGTTACAATAAGAAACACAAATAAATTGTTTTCTAAAAATTTATAACTCACTTAGGTCTAGGCCAAATTAGTTAAGCCTATTTAAGCAAAAGTAGTTAAACCTGAAGTGTTTAGGCCAAACTAGATTGTCCTAGTCTAAACTAGCATATCCTGACAGGCACAGGATAACCGATTTGGCCTAGAACAAACTGTTTTGGCCTGATTTCGAGTTTGGGCGGTAACATATATGCATTTATAGGCATCAGTTTAGTAACGAATAATCATCTAATTAAATATACGAGCGTATGTATATGTGTATCTGTTCTCAAAGATACAATAAATATTATGAATGTATATGTGTGTGTGCTGAAGTATGTAGGTATATACAGATTTTTGTTATATTAATAAATTATGTATTCAGTAACAATGTTTATTTTCCATATCTTCATACTGATTAAATTAAACGGACTCCAAATAATAATACAACGGTATTCTCTCACAGCAGAATCCCTCTTCTCTCCGCCATGAAAACCGCTCGTGGCCACCAAACAACCAAAGATGTTTCGTCTCCCCAACATCCACGTCAGAGCTGCTATATAACTCTTCACAAATTAAAACTGTATCACAGGCACAGATCATATTTTTAAAAATATATAACTGTCCAGGAATGAAACGATAATCCTACTACCGCAGATGGGTCACATAATTTCCTACTATATGCCAAAATTTTATTTTAGTATAAGCCTCACCATTCTAGAGATATTGATTTTTTTAACATTTTTTTTCGAAATGTGTAACTTTGTTTATTTCATGCCATTTATATAAATTAAGACTTTTTGAACCCTTCTTTTAACTAACTCAAAGTATGTGAGTCATGTAAAACAATGTTTTTTTTTTAAAAAAAAGTTAAAAAACCTGGTAAAAAATCTTAAATGGTATAATTATTTTATACTTCCTTAAAATGATTGTTTTATGGTAGTTCAATCTGCCGAAGAGACCATCGTGCATTTTGAACATGTAGTAAAATAATGATGATAATGATTTTTTTTGTTGAAAAAAAAAAGGTTTTGCTGTGGTGTGCATACAAATAATAGTCAGAATAAGTGGAAGTAATATTTTTTATTTTATTAATTATAAAAATTGTTCAAAATGGCCGCCATCTGCTCTTATACACGCCCTAAAAGTTTTGATACATGATCTTTTTATTCGGTAAGCGTAACCTTTGCGGTTATTGTCTTTGTATACACTAGATACTTGAGATATTTTAAAAAGTTTTTTTTAATGTTTTAAGAAAAAAAATAACGTTGTTTTAGATGACTAAAACATCCTTGAATAAATTTAAAAAAAAAACTGGGTTCAGAAAGTCTTAATTTGCAGAAATAGTATGGAATAAACTGAACAAACACACATGTCAAAAAAAAATAAAACAAATAAATATATCGATAATGGTGAGGCTTTTACAAAAATAAAATTTTCTCATTTGGTAGGACATAATGTAACCTATCTGCGGATGCAGCATTATCTGGACACCCTGTATGTATAGGTGTCTAGGTTTGCCTACCATCATGTAAATACATACTCATTTGTAAACATTACTTAGCTATTTTGTGGCAGATTCTATCAAATTATTGTAATTAGTAGTAAACTGACTAACAACCCTCAAATACATTCAATGTTATTGTTAATTTAGATTAAAAGGAACATGCGCCTTGATAAATTTCATTAACATTACATTCTGAATAAAATTAAACTGGCACTTAAAAAAAAAGAATTTATTCATTTTTGTCTCTTGTAATACATTGGAAAGAAGGTCCCATAATAGATACTAGTTATTAGGCTATTATGTAGCAGGGTTAAATAATTACAGTGAAGAGCCAAAGAAACTGGTATAGGCAAGCGTATGCGAACACAGAGATATGTAAACACTCACAGTACGGCACTGCTGTCGGCAACGCCTATATAAGACAACAGGTTATCATGATTTAAGTGAGTTTGGACGTGGTGTTATAGTCGTCGCACGAGAGATGGGACACAGCATCTCCGAGGTAGCGATGAGGTGGCGATTTTCCCGTACGACCATTTCGCGACTGCACCGTGAATATCGGGAATCGGGTAAAATACCAAATCTCCGACATCGCTGCGGCCGGAAAAAGATCCTACAAGAACGGGACCAACGACGACTGAAGAGAATCGTTAAACATTACAGAAGGGCAACCATTCCGTAAATTGCTCTGGATTTCAATGCTGGGCCATCAACAAGTGTCAGCGTGCGAACCATTCAACGAAAGATCATCGATATGGGCTTTCGGAGCCGAAGGCCCACTCGTGTACCTTTGCTGAGTGCACGACACAAAGCTTTACGCCTCGCCTGGGCCCGTCAACTTCGACATTGGACTGTTGATGATTGGAAACATGTTGCCTGGTCTGACGAGTCTCGTTTCCAATTGTATAGAGCGGATTGACGTGTACGGGTATGGAGACAACCTCATGAATTCATGGACCCTGCATGTCAGCAGAGGACTGTTCAAGCTGGTGGAGGCTCTGTAATGGTGTGGGGCGTGTGCAGTTGGAGTGACATGGGACCCCTGATACGTCTAGATACGACTCTGACAGGTGACACGTACGTACGCATCCTGGCTGATCACCTGCATCCATTCATGTCCATTGTGCATTCCGACGGACTTGGACAATTCCAGCAGGACAATGCGACACCCCACACTTCCAAAATTCCTACAGAGTGGCTCCAGGAACACTCTTCTGAGTGTAAAGATGGATAGAATTCTTTCCGACTTCTGACATATTGGTAGTATAATCACTTTAGATTAAAATACAGAGTTTATTCAGAATTTAATTTAAAAGTTTACTGGCGACGCCTGCGTGAGCAAGATGCAACCAGCTACGCATTATAGAAACTTTGGTAGTGACGGTTTCAGGGGTTAAGCTGCAAGTTCTGTCTGTATAATTTGTGATATCTGTACAGTAGGTCTGTTGATAATATATCGAAATATCTAAAAATCGATATTATTTTTTGAAAATGTCGATATTTATGACTGATATTTTTAGGGCGATATATCGATACTGAAATCTGGATATCGCCATCGATACTTTTTAAAATAAGTTATCATTTTTCGTTTGCTCTGAATGACACTGTGTCCCTCAAATATCTGTTACGTCTAGAGATCAGCAAGCTTAAGTAAATCTTATTACGTTTATATAATTACTTTGGAAGTTATACGTACAAAGTCTACTAAGATGATGACAACAGTGTAGGCAAGGCATCGCTCGCCCAGCACGAATCGAACGGGAGCCCATTGCATGGAAGGGAAAAGATGACCATGACCACAAGCTGCACTCGATTTCAGGCACAAGGGTGTGGGAAGATTCTCTTTTTTAGGTAAGGGTGTCAGGGATTGGAATGAGTTATCAAGAGAAATGATGAATAATTTATCAAAAACATTGAAAGAATTTAAAGATAAAATTTGTAGAGGGCAAATGTAAGTGGCTGCGGGATAGGAGGAAGATGGGAGTGTAGGGAAATTGCCACCGGAGCCTGTGCTCCATTGCAATTAATTTAATTTAATTAATTGTTTGAAATGAGCATGAAGTCCAACTTGAAATTAGTGTGTTACCAGGATTAGTAGGAAGTGTAAATAACAAAAAGTTGCTAATTAGAGAGTACGAAAATTAAAACAAGTCAGAATAAGCTCTCAGCATACAAAAAAAAAATCTTATGGAAAAAAGTTAAATAATACAAGCTATGGTAGGTAAACTTCTATGCTTCAACAGTATCGCTTATCAGTCTTAAAAAAATTTGTCTGGAACCTCTTTTGAGTTTTATAAATTTTATTAATTTTTATGTAAATTATGACACGCATAATGGTAATTTTTTTCTAAAAAAAAAATCAGCAATCACCGAGAGAAACAATTCGAAAGTGAAAACTTGGTTAAGAACAATATCAGGCATCTTTTTGTCAGTGGACACTGGACAGCCTTTTTTATTTTTACAAGTTTTGTTTTTACGAAAATGCTTTTATGAATGTGTCGATATACCGATACTTTTTCCCGATATATCGACAGCCGATATTGATAGTTTTTAAAATATCAATATATCGAAAATCCGATATTTCTAAAAATATCAACAGCCCTACTGTGCAATATTTTAGGCCATAGAATTGAAGTTGATAGAATTGTAAAACTTCAGTGTTTCCAATCCTGCGAAGAATCGGTCCAATACTATAAGAATTGACTGCAATTGATAGCACACATTGATTTGATATGCGTCTAGTATTTATTGTACGAGGTTAAATATTCGACTGCGAGCGAGATTAAAATAAAGAACAGTGACTGGAATGAATTAGGAGACCGTGTTAACTATTGCAGCGTCGTGTTTTGGTTTGCAAGAAAAGCATTATGACAATTTGAACTTGCTAGACGGCTATTGCAGAGACATACAAACTTTTTATTAGAAAGTAGGTTGTAATTTTGTCACTTTTGATCAGATATAAATTTTCTGCTATTTCCACAGTTAAGCAAATGTGATACTGAACTTAATATTAAACAAGACCCCAAGGTTTTGAACGGTAAGAACTTCATGAGAATCTATTCAGTACTTTCTATGTTATGCTACAACATTGGTAGATAATCTTCAGTGGTCAGAAGAAGTTTTAATTTCATGCTGCGACGCTATGTAACACAATGGTCTCAGGTTTTCCACGGAGTTTATGTCGGATACTAATCTGTCAGTCTATGGAAACTCCCTGGAAATCTCTCAGTAGTTTGTGCACGAGGATGGAACAAATAGCAGTGTTGAGAAATTTATCATTATATCCATTAAATGACTCTTAAATACAGTGTGCAACAGATCAATACTATATTACAAGATCATGAAGCATACCCAATTAACATCTCTTTCAGCAGGATCTAATCTTACCCTCATAAGCTCTTTGAATCTTCTTCAGTAACTTATTTCCAGGATCAGAAATATTCTTTCCCATCTTTTAAAGATAAATAGCTTTTAAGTGTAGATTTCAGTTGTAATTATAATATCGTCAATGTGTTCTTTGTTTTACTTTCTTTATCTAACATAAACTAAAATATTATCATTAAAAAAAACTAGAAATAAACCGATAGAGATGATAAATTAAAATTAGTTAATGATGGCTAAATAAAAACTTATTAAGTCTGAATTTGGCGAAACAACATGTATGGTGATAGGGAAGGAAATGTTTAGGTTAAGATGCAGAGGCAATGCAATCTGTTGTAATGAATGGAACTAAAATTAATTGGGGTCAAAATTATAAACATCTTGGTTTAGTTATAGATAGTAAGCTTAAGTTTATAGATCACGTAGATTATAT